>BRDA01010296.1:27832-44025 GCA_036984385.1 Crenuchus spilurus
ACAGAAGTCTACCAGTGCTTGACCTCTATCATTTCTTGTACCATGACCATATTTCCCAAGCACTTCACTTTCTGCTGCATTTTCTTCAACTCTGGTATTGAAATCTCCAGTGATGACAAGTAGGTTCTGCTTGGGATACTCCACAAGTACCTGTTCAAATTCCTTGTAGAACTGTTCAATTTCTTTGTCTTGCTTGTCCGTGGTTGATGCATAACACTGAATAAGAGTCATATGTCTTGGCTTTGAAGCAAATGTGGCTGATATGACTCTGCTGCTCACTGGATTGTAGGATTTTAGACATGTAGAAACTCTTCTGTGAATCCAGATAGCACCTCCCCTCTTTGCCTGGGAACAGCACTGTGTGTCCATCCTTTGTCTTGAAGTGTCCAGTGCCTGACCACTTAGTCTCAGACAATCCACAAATGCTGATGTTCAGTCTTTCCAATTCACTACTAAGTATTGATAACTTGCCAAGTGAGTTTAGACCCCTCACATTCCATTGTCCAATCTTGACACAGAGTCTGCTGTTTAGCTTCTCTTCACCTTCTTTCCTTGTTGCATTGCGCAATACAACCTTTGATGAGCCAGTAGTACACTTCTCAATACCCACCCTGTCTCTCACAGTGGGTACCGCAGACCTTTTTATCCTGGGCGACGTCCAAGTCAGTATGGCATTCTTAGTTTTTGACTTCATTTGTGCTCTGTGGGATAAATAAACTGACTAAGCATCCCAATCTCTTGTCAGCCCTGCAGTTGACTTGATGTTGTGCTAAGTTGCGCCTAGCATACACCTCATCATGAAAAATCAACATCCAGTGTTATTAGCAGTAAAGCAACATAACACTTAAAGTTGTAAGAACCGTGCTGCAGCCCACAGTTCCAGGTCCCATTGGATGGGGAGTGTGATCGCTCTTTGTCTGGAACCTCCTCTTTGACCTTACCATCAAGGGTGGCCCTACCAGGAGCATAGCTCCAGATGGTATCGCTCTTAGATTCAAAGGTTCTCTCAAGCTTCTCCACCACGACAGGGTAGCGATCTCAGGAGAAGAATCATACACTAGAGTTCAGAATTTGAACATTTTCTTGTCTGAGTGCAAACCAGCAGCTTCATCGCACCACAAGGAATAAATTGATCAAAAGCTGAAAAACCATTAGTGCTGTTGCACCACCACACAGATGAGTGTGGTGTTTAAAAAGTGAAATTATATTAAATTAGCATGTTGTTGTACAGTTTTTGTAGTTTCTTTTCTGGTTTTATTATAAAGTACATCTCATTGTATGTTTAAAGTGTGCATTTAACAAAAACTGTGGGGTCTCACCCCACTGCACCAGTCATTCAAGGTTCATATTTCACACTCTTATAATTGAAGGATAAGTCAACCAGTCTGCATAGTTTTCATTGTAGTTACTGGGTAATACTTCTAAAGGTGTAATAAAAGTCAGGACTTTAAGAGGTTAACAACACCTTTGCCACAACATACCATCGATTCTTGTGACATGGCAATACATTTTGACCACTGACCTTGCTGCGAAGTGTATTTTTGGTATATCAGATATGCCAGACGCAAAACACACACACACACACACACACACACACACACACACACACAAAACCTTTTGTACACGCAACATTTGCACAGGACTCAATTTTTTCCAAATAATAAGAAAAATACAGTATCTCTTAATTTAGAGGTAAATCAACATTTTGTCCTGTTGAAAGGACTGACTTACTAAATTGTCATATATTACATCTCTGAAAAGAGAATATGGTGAAAAAGTTCATCATTTCATTTTAAAAATGTAAACTGTCATATATTTTATATTCATTACATGTAAAGTGACATATTTCAAGTCTTTTTATTTCAAATTATTTGAATATTTACTATTCATACAGTATCAACATTAAAACAAAAAAGGTTTGAAATATCACTATGTGCACTGAATATAAAACATGGCTTAAATTATTAATTAAATTATGAACATACATGGCACTGTAATATTTTATTGTATATAATGTAAACTGAATGGCTAAAATAAAAATATAAATACATCATTTTTTCTTGTCTCAGTTTGTTTTGAATTTCAGTTTTAGCCTGAATAGCTGAATACTAAGCCTCAGGCTCAAGGCCATAATTAAAAGATGAATAGATTTAAATGTCTAGAGTAATAACTATCAGTCAGTGATCATACTCCAATTTAAATTCATTTGTTATGACCTCCTGATGCTTTAGAAATGAAAATTCCATGACAAATCGTGTGTGCAGTGTTAAAACAAGTCGCGTTGTCGGAGTGTTTTAATTACGCCGCATGTCAGAGGAAATGCCAAAAGGGAAAGAATAAAGCAGATGAATAGAAAGGAAGCTGTAATGAGTTTGTGTACAGTCAGAAAGGAGTGTTGAACGAGCGCAAGACTCAGGGGACCAGAGAGGCTCTTAATTACTGACATCAATACAGGCTTTGTTAGCGTCGAGCAGGAACGCATTCACCTCTACAGACAGCGGCATCCCTCAGGAAAGCCAGCACCACTGAGAGACAAGAAAACATAACCAGTCTCTACTATACAAACACTGACTGTACTTATTATTTATGCACTTAGTTCTTACATATTGATCTTTGAAAGAAATCACTCAGAACAGCACGTACTGCGGCCCAGATTGACTCAGCAATCTGACACTCTGATCAGAGGATCACAAGTTCCATAGTCTTCACCCTCAGAGAGTCAGATTTTACAAGTGATTGAGAGAGTCCTAATGGATGTTGGGGTCAATTGGCTACCACTACATTGGAGAGAAAATTGGGGCAAAAAAAAAAAAACAGTTCATTGATCCATTTCAATTTCCTGGTCTGCAGACAGGTTTTTGTAGGGGTCCAGCTCTGCCCTCTCAGTCTAGTTTAAGGAGGTCAGGGATGTTCCTTTGTTTATTATGTTCATTGGACAATTTGGGGAATTTTTGTTGCCTGAGGATGAAGCTCGCTGGTAAATCCATGAGACTATCATAATTCCAGGTGTGGTGAGGAACGGCAGCTCCTCCTCCTTTTTTGGCACTCAGTGGGCCGTGGAAACCTCCTGTAGCTGATGTAGGACTTCGAGCAGGGAGGCTTTACCGCCCTAGGCCCCCTTAAAGGGCGTTTTGTTTTTGTAGAGGCTCCCTTGCGAAGGCGCTGCACCTGTATATCTTAGGGATCTGTTTAGACCCACCCCAGGTTGCAGCACACATTGGGAAAGGGTACAGAAGTCAGAACATCCAGAAGGCTCGAATCAGACCTCAGCCTGTGTGATGGGTTATAAGGATGCAGAATAAGAGCAGATGATGCAGTGCTTTAAAGAGTAGATAGAATTAGTTCTGTTTGGGTTTATAGAGTATGAACGTTATCAGAGTGTGGCTAATGTAGCTAACGATATATAACAGCCTACCTGAAATGAGAGCCAGGATAGGAATGCAGTCATTAGAGCTCCCTGAAACATCAGGCACATCAGGCGATCTTCATAGAAGCTGTCGGTGAGATTTGTATGACTAAACATGGCAGATATATAAACAAAAGCACACAAAAAGTCCATCTTCATTCATCACAAACTGTACAAACTGCATTTCAGCCTCTTACCAAAGGTCATGAGGTCATGAGCCCAAGCTAACATAGAGCACCATCTGCATCCTGAATGAGGTCATGTGAGTGGTGATGCTTGGGCTCAACACAAAAAATTCATTTCTCTCTTCACAGGTGGAAGGGATTTGACACGGAGAAAGGGCCAAGGCTTAGTTTTATATTGCTGTAATAAAAGAGAAGAGAACTGAAATCACTTCTAGCTAACCTCTGAGCGCTCTTGTCTAAACTGGAAATGAGTTTCATCATTCTTTACTCACACCTTTCTGTTCAGGCTTTGATGCCACTCTGTGTCAGACCTCTATTTAGTACTCTGAACACTTGACTGATGATTGGTGCAGAGCAGGAGGCAGATAGACAGGCAATAAACAGACTCATCTTATTAAAACCTCAGTAAAACAACAAAAGAGCAAAAGCCCTTATGCTACAGATCCACGGCTACTTTGAGTGAGTGTAAAACATTGCTGTAGTTTGCATCAGTTTGTTCCTCTTTGATGTCACTCTGCATGCATGATATGGTGATTAGCTGTAGCAATAGGGCAATAGGAGCTGACTCTTTGTGATGCCAGTATTGCACTGTTACCACAAACACAGAAAAAATTGAGAAATGGACAAGCTTTGATGCGCAAACTGCTCTTCACAAGCCGAATCCTGGAAACTTTAATCAAACAGAATACCAAGTACCTCAGAAACACAGAGCAAGCTGTGCTTAAAAGTAAACGTAAGGCAGGATTTCTGTTCTAGGCCTAATTGAGCTCAGTTATTTTACCAAAGACACCTGCTGTGCAAATGCTCTTCAGTAGGTTCTTGACAAATGTAAAGTTTAAATCATCCAATATTCTGAATCTTGAATTTTTAAACCAGTAAAGCCAAGTGTATCATATTCAATACATAGTTCAGTTTATAAGACCTCTTCATCATCAGTCTTAAAGTAAAAACTATATAAATAATAATAATAATAATAATAATAATAATAATAATAAATAAATACATTTCGTTTTTATTCATTCTAAAAAAAATTATATCATCAAAAAATAAATGTATTTCAGTAATTCAGTTCAAAAAGTGAAACTCATATATTATAAAGATTCATCACACACAGCATGTCTATTTCAAGTGTTTATTTATTTTAATGTAGATGATTATGGCCTACAGCCAATGAAAACCCTAAAGTCAGCATCTCAGCATATTTTTTTTTTATTCATAAATGTTGGTCTACTGAAAAGCATGTACAGTAAATACACTCAATACTTGTTTGGGGCTCCTTTTGCATGAATTACGGCATCAGTGTGGCTTGGCATGGAGTTGATCAGCCTGTGGCACTGTTGAGGTGTTACAGAAGCCCAGGTTTCTTTTATAGCAGCTTCAGCTCATCTCCGTTGTTGGTCTGGTGTCTCTCATCTTCCTCTTGACAACAGTCCATTTATTCTCTGTGGGCTTTAGGTCAAGTGAGTTTTCTGGCCAATCAAGCACAGTGATACTGTGGTTATTAAACCAGGTATTGGTACTTTTGGCAGTGTGGGCAAGTGCCAAGTCCTGCTGGAAAATAAAATCTGCATCTCCATAAAGCTTATCAGCAAAGGGAAGCATGAACTGCTCTAAAATGTCCTGGTAGATGGCTGCGCTCACTTTGGACTTGATATAGCACAGTGAACCAACACCAGCAGATGACATGGCTCCTTAAGCCATCATATATCAAATATAAGCAATATAAATATAAATATGAATATATAAATGATATATATAAGGATGGTGCTGCATTATGATGATCAGGCTATAAATACCTGTGAGGTGTGTGACAGAATTCATAGATTAAGAGGAGGTGGTACAGTGCAGTGAATGTCTCATTGAATGTGTGGAAAATGGGTCACAAAACAGATGTTAAAGATGAAGGAGTTATTATATTTGGGCGCCAAAGTCATAGTGTGAAGGAAGTAGCTGAATTTGCAGCTTTAAAAAGCTGATGTATAAAATCAGATACATGACCTTTGCCCATGGTGGATTATATTTGCACGAAGATGTCTATGTTTGAAATGACTTGATAAAATAAAAAAAACCTGTATATAAAGGGTTTTTAAAAACTTTGTACTCTGTTTCATTGTATGTTTGCTGTGAGCATTTGACTCTGGATGTATCAAATTAATATGATACAAAACGAAGCTCATATATGTGAGGCTTTATTTGATTGCTTTTTCATAATTACAAAGAACTTATGTTTTATGCCAATCACTTAATGTCTCAGGCTTTATATGGTTAACATAATTTTAAAGGAAAAATTTCCTCATCTAACCTAATCTTTGTTTGTCATATCTGCATCACAAACATCAATCACTGTAGACAGTAAAGGCTAACTTATAGTCCAGGTAAGAAATGTTGCTAAAAAAAAAAGCAACAAAACGCAAAGCAGCTGCACAGTTTTGGGTCCAGCAGGACACTGTCTACATTTAAATGACTGGCAACCTGGATAAAGTTACCTTTAAGATACACAGTAAATCTGCCAGTGTTAAATCAACACTATTAGAGTTAAATTAACACTGAGAGTGTTACGTTTTGACACCATCAGTGTTAATTTAACTCTAATAGTGTTGATTTAACACTGGCAGATTTACTGTGTACCTAAGCATAATTCACGACACATACACAGCAGAAATAACCAGAAAAATCAGCAGAAATCACCAGAAATACACAGCAGAAATCACATCATAACAAAGCAGAAACCACCAGAAATACACAGCAGAAATCACATCATAACAAAGCAGAAATAACATCAGAACAAAGCAGAAATCACCAGAAATACACAGCAGAAATCATCTCAAAACAGCAGAATTCACCAGGTAAACAGCAGAAATCACAAGAAAATAGGGATTGGATGACAGCTTTGTTCACACCGACCCCCTCGTTATTGGAAAAATGTAGCCAATGTCGATTAAGTGCTGTCATCATTTCCTCTGGTAGGTGCCTGACTGCAACTGCTGTATGATTTAAGATGGAACAAGAAAATGTTTGGTGGATTTGTGCACTAGGAGACAATACAGCCAAAAAACTTTATTTTCCAACATTAATGTCTGTGTGTAAAATCCGAGATTTTTATCAGACAGACTAAAATGATTAGATGAGTTCTGTCCCTTTAAAGGCTTATGTTTAAGATATATTTTGAAAGTACGATCTAAAAAAAGATCCACTTGGGGGCGGCGCAGCAATGGCCTGCTTTTTGTTAGGATGGTGGTCTTGTGACCAGAAGGTTGTTGGTTCAATCCTGTGGCAGGACATTACTGAAGTGCTCTGGAGCAAAGCACTTAATCCCCAACTGCTCCCCGGGTGCTGTGGATAGAGGCTGCCCACCACCTCAGGCATGTGTGCTCAGTACTACCTAGTGTGTTCATTAGAGTGTGTGTGTGTGTGTGTGTGTGTGTGTGTGTGTGTGCGTGTGTGTGTGTGTGTGTGTGTGTGTGTGTTTCGCTGCACTAATGGGTTCAATTCCTCTCTGTGCAAGCACATTCAGCACTTTCAGTTTCACTAAGTCCAGACTTATCAAAGCTGTGTAAACTCTATCCAGGCATCATAAGTGCAGGTTTAACACTTATTAAAGAGAGTGCATCTCGTCACAACACTGACTGTCCTGATGAGCCAAGAAAAAGCTCCAGCCTGTCTGCTCCAGTTTGCACAAAAAAGTGCTAGGAGAGGAGGCAAACATGGCTATCTGAGGCATGGAGGCAGACACGGGAGATAATTTCTCATGCTGAGTGCCAAACAAAATGTCTTTGTGTTTGAAAAGCTTTCCTCTTAGCTCTTGGCCAGTCTGGCCATTCTTAGTTTACACAGAAAAAAAGAAGTCTACCTTCAGAGCACTTTGGGAAATATGCTGTTTCTGTAACTGTTGAGTTGCTAAATGATCTTCTGAAGAAGATACCAAAGCTCTGCAGCTCTGTGAGTGTGGGAAATATCCCAGCTCAGGTTTGTAGATGCAATTTATATTCCTGCAATGATGAATAATGAATGGTGCGGGATGTGCACTTGCGCTCTTATTGCAGCAGACCATCAGGCGCTGGATTATGGGAAGGTGAGAGAGAGGCCAGTCTGTGCCAGAGAAGTGCTCAGTTATCAGCTTCTTAATACCTGTGTATAACTTTAATAAGTAGATATATTTATTATTGTGTTATTCAATGACAATATGCCACAAAATATAAGCCAAAAGAAAAGGGTACACTTGGTACACTTAATTCCCTGTATTATAATTATATTATATTATATTATATTATATTATATTATATTATATTATATTATATTAATAATTAATTAATAAATACAAATATTTAATAATTATATATTATTAATAATTATATTATTATTATTATTTTTTTTTTTTTATTGTTTTATTTATTGGTTAATGACATACAACCAGAAAATAATTATATTATTTTAACATTTATTCAATTGATGTAGATGCAAACCACGTCCTCCTTTTCAACACTTTTTACACATCTGTGCTCTCCCACTCCCTCTTCACCCTATACACTACTATATATGTCAGGCCTCTGCCACCTACAGAATCTGATGACTCTGTGGTGGGCAGTGAAGGAATACAAAGACCTTGAAAACAGATTTGTTGTGTGTTGTGCGAGGAACCAGATTCTACTCCATGTGACCAAGACCAAATGGTGGTGGACTTCAGGAGGAAGAGGAACATGATACCATCAAGGCTCAAAACTTTGAGCTTGTGGATTCCTACAAGTATGTGGGCATCCTACAGCAAACAGGCCTTGAGGGGCAAACAGGATTGGAGCAGACCCTCCTTCTTGAGAAGGCTCAGGTCAAGTCCACAATCATTAGCCAGTGTGCTTACACACAGAGCAAGCTGACCATCTGTGCAGTGAAACTTACACACAAATTAGTGAACACTAGGGGCCAGTGAGAACACATGTGCAAAGTGGTGGCCAGCCCCTGTCCACGGTGCCTGAGGAGCAGTTGGGGTTAGGTGTCTTGCGCAAGGGCACTTCAGTCATGACAAGCAAGGAATCAAACCAGCAACCTTCCAGTCACAAGACCAGATTCCTTCCTCAATAATAATGTATATGTAATGTTGATTCATCCATCCATCCGTCCGTCTATCCCCAACATTGGTTCACTGTCAGCCAAACCGCTTTCATGGGTGTTTCTTTACATTTAAAGTCATTCTGATGATCATTACCATTACCTGAAGTTGCAACTATCAGTTTTTAAGCTTACTGATAATACATAAAAACTGAAACCTATGAGCACACAGTAGGAACTAGCATTAGCATACGTATTTTCAGATAAAAATGACTAATTATAAAGCAAATGTAATGGTTGTCTTTTAAACTGTGTAATGTGATATCCCAGCTGCAATCCAGTCGAATGTGTGAACTGAATAAAAAGGTACTGTCTTATAAAAGTTACTTTAATCAGAGTAATGGTTCAGGTAATTACTCAGCCTGAATAACTGCACTCAGAAGCTTGCTGCTTTCCATAAGTAACATCATTCTCATTCTTTGTGATCAGAACAATAAGCATTTAAGACACAATAAGTCAAATAGCAGGAAAGGTAAGAAGTGGAGCATTAGGCTACATCAGTTCACAGTCACTGATTGACAGTTCATACATAATCTACTGTTTGATGTTAAGCAGAGTGATTTTCATCAAATATAATACTTTTTCTCTTCTGAAAGTTATTCCTCTGTAAAATCTTAAAGCCCTGCAGAAGCAGATCATTACCTGAATTGATTATCTGACACAGAAGTGAACACATTATCTAAACAAACCCAGAATACTGAGGATGTAACCATGATCCAAATGAGGGCATCTCCAAGAACCATATGTCTTTCTCACAATGTTATGATGTTTAAATACAACCACAATCAGAAAAAAAGCAAAAATGCAAATAAAAACTGCAGTTTCTTACTTTTAGTTTGACTTTTATTTCATAGCAGACAGTATGAACCCAATATATTCCATCTGGTCAACTTTGTTTCATTAAAAAAGCTGGGATGGTGGTAACTGAATAATACAAATAGACGACTATATTCATGACTTCGTACTGTACAAAAGTAGTATCCACAAAAGCTCTTTGAGGTGCAAATATGGGCAGAGGATCTCCAAAGTGTCAACAAATACATAAGAAAATTATGTTCCTCAAAGGAAGACTGGAAGACTGGATTTGCATATTTCTCTATAGTGCATAATATCATTAAACAATTCAAGTAATCTGGAGGAATTTCAGTGTGTAAAGGGCTCAAGCCTAAGCTGAACACTTGTGATCTCTGATCCCTCAGACGACACTGCATCAAGGACCATCATTCATCAAGAGCTGATATAACCACAAGGGTAAAAGGTTACTTTGGTCAACCATTGTCAAGCTCTTTTTTATGTAATGGATGTTTTGGGCTCCAGACCAAAGATGAACAGAGAAGTCCAAAAGTCATGGTTTGTCATGTTATGGGGGTTGTATCAGTGCTCTTGGTGAATCTCATTTACACTCTGAAAAGTACACTGAGATTTTAGAACAACATATGCTAGACCACATATTTTCCAAGGACATCCTGCATTTTTCAACAAGACAATGCTAAACCACATTCTGCGCATATTACAAAGTCATGTCTGTGGAAGAAGAGGGTACAGGTACTGGACTGGCCTGTCTGCAGTCCTGACCCTGTCCGCAAGAGAGAGTGTGTGGAGCATTTTAAAATGAAAAATGCAACTATCCCATGCTTAAGATGTGCTTGCAGTGGACAAAATAACATCTGAAACAGTTGGTATGCTCAGTGCCAAAATGTATTTTAAGTGTTGTTTGACGAAATGTCAACATTTCAAAGTTGTAAATGCTTTTTGTTTGCAATGTGTTGCTCTGAAACTGCTATGTGGTGATCCTGCGAGGAGCCCAGGTAATGTTAATGTTATGGCTGATTGATGTATGTAGATGTTGTTTAGCTTTATGAACAGTACTCTAAAATAGACTATTTTCAAATGGTCTTAAAAAATAACAGACAGTAGCTTTGCTTTATGAATAAGCTGACTTATACAACTCTTCCATGTATAGAGACCTTCCCAGCAAATAGAAAGAAGTAAAAGTATGATACATAAGATTCAAGGTTTGATGGAAATGTCTGAAAGCTGTAAAGCTTGTGCCCTTTATGCAGCATCTCTCTGCTCTTCACCAAGCTCTGCCAGTGCCTAATGTTAAAGCCACACTTCATCTCGGTACTATTGTTTCTTTCTTCAAATATTGGTTTTAAGCTCATCAATAAACCCATCAGCCTTAGACAATTCCCCTGACATTTCTCACTGCAATTTAGCCATCACTGTCCTGCGAGGGAACACGCCTGACATATTTTCTTTCCGGCTTTAGAGGGAAGAGCTGGAGAAAAGCAAAGCTCGGCCGACCTCTTCTTCACCCCAGCAACCAATTGTTATTGAGAGGTGAGTTTAATAGAGTGGACGATGTTGGTGGGATTTCTCCATGTATTGAAAGACAGGCTGAGATCTGAAATATCAGCAGCAACGTGAGAAAGCATGAAGAACATCAGTATTATAATAAGCGCACACCAATCAGCCATCACATGATAACCATCTCATTATATCTACACTCGTCGTCCATTTGAGCTCCACTGACCATATAAGTACACTTTGTAGTTTACAATTACAGACTGTAGTCCATCTGTTTCTCTGTATAATTGGATTGTGGATCATTCTCAGCACTGCAGTGACGCTGACATGGTGCTGGTGTGTTACTGTGTGTTCTGGCATGAGTGGATCTGACAAAGCAGAACTGCTGATACCAATCGGTAAAGGTATGCTAGGCTGAAAAACATCAACTAGAGGTCAGAAATGCAACATTTTCTTGTATGAATGCAAACCAGCAATGCTTGGTAGCCGTAACGCAAAGAATAAACTGGATCAAAATTAGAATGTCATTGTACAGTATTTGTAGTTTCTGATTTTACCATAAAATGCCATCTCGTTGTATGTTTACATGAAAAACTGTGGAGTCTTTAACAAAAATAAATAAATTAATAATAATAATAATAATTTCTTGAATTTCCCCTCGGGGATCAATAAAGTATCTATCTATCTATCTATCTATCTATCTATCTATCTATCTATCTATCTATCTATCTATCTATCTATCTATCTATCTAACAATAACAACAATAATAATAATAATAATAATAATTATTATTATTATTATTATTATTCATTCATTCATTCATTATCCCACCCGCTTAATCCATATCAGGGTTGCGGTTAGTCCCCTACCCCTTCACTGGGCGCAGGGCAGGGCATTACACTATTCAACCAAGCCCAGGACAGGGCGCCAATCCATCACTGGGTGTACACATATGCGCACACACACACACACACTTACGGACAATTTAGAGTAGCCAATCCACCTGACCTCCATGTTTTTGGACTGTGGGAGGAAACCGGAGACCCCGGAGGAAACCCACGCAGACACGGGGAGAACATGGAAACTCCGCTCAGATGTGGACTCGAACCCAAGACCACAGCGCTGAGAGGCGAACGTGCTAACCACTAAGCCACCGTGCCGCCCCCATTATTATTATTATTATTATTATTATTATTATTATTATTATTATTATTATTATTATTATTATTATTATTATTAGTTAATAAATAGTTTCTTCTTTTTTGTTGAGAATATTAAAGGGTTAAATGCCTCAGTGTCTCTGACTTTATATCTACAAGATGGACCAACTAGGGAATACCACCACAGCACACACTAACACACCACCACCACGGTGTCACTGCAGTGCTGAAAATGATCCATATCCTCTGTGGAGGTCCTGATCATTAAACAACAGGGTGAACAGGGTGACAATGAGTATAGATACAAGGTGTGTGTTCCTAATGAAGACTCCAGCCTGTCTTTGTATCAGAGATGTCATAGAGCTTTAAATTAGGATGTATGTCTGGAGTTGACCTTTACCCACTTCACTCACCCTCAGCATGCACACTCTCACCTCACCATGACACCTGCACTTCTCCAATCCCTCACTCCTCCTCCTTCACTCATAAATAATCATCTTATTACACACAACTTATTACAGAAAAGAGTGTGTTAATGCACACGGTTGTGCACTTTATAACCGACTCGTGTCCAGATGTTGAGACTAAGTGTAATAACCCCAAACACTGTCAAACACACAGTGTACACAGATCAATATTAGTGCTGTACACACACAGACATGTAATATCAGTCACAAAAACAGTCATCCAGCCAGAGACTCAAGTGCACAGAATATAAAGTGTGCTGATGTTTACTGTACCAGTTTAAATGTGCCACACATACACCCACCAAATCAAATGGCTTCGATTAACCAACACATGAACCCATAAAGCAAATGGAGGGAGGACGACGGAGCAATAACACAAGCTCAAGCCTGCATATTCACATCATTAAGACTTCAATCACACACCTAAAGAGCGCTGCGGTGCCTAAAGCCGTGCTGCCCTCTACGCACCCACTCAGGTCATGTTACACATAAAAGTCAAAAGGTCAAAAAGGCAATCACCATATGTTTGTCTGAACTTGAACTTGGGATTCAGGTGCCTGGGTTCACATTTGTTTGTGAACTGATGTAGTTGTATATACAGTCATGTCAGAAGACCACCTACCTAATAATGAGAATAACCACCCTTAACTAAGATGACACTGGTGACTGTTGTAGCTCTATTTACAGTCATACCAGAAAATTATGACCACCTACCTAACAGTGAGAATAACCAAACTTGGTTCAAATGACACTAGCAACTGTTGCTCTGTTCCAGTAGTCGGAGTGAACATTCCCCTTTAGCTTCACTGCTGTTATGCCTTTGGGAGGCTCTCGATGTACATGAAGTCATTCTCCGCACACCTTCACTACAGCGGCTCTAGAACTTCAAAGAAAGTTAGAGGGTCCTGAGATGCATACGTAATGCAGATGTACAGTTACAGACTGTAGTCCATCTGTTTCTCTATATACTTTGTTCACCCTTCAAAGAATAGAACACCCACAAAGCAGCTATTATTTATGGTGGATTCTTAGTATTGTGATGCTGACATGGTGGTGGTGTGTTAGTGTGTATTGAGTGGACACAGAAGAGCTGCTGGAGATTTTAAACACTGTGTCCCCTCACTGAAACACACCTAAATTCGCCTTCTAATAAGAGACAGTAGCAAAGCACAGTTTATGATGTTCCTCTAGTCCTCTAGGCTGGTTGGTGCACTATTTTCACACTGTGTTTAAAAACATCAGTCTGATCCACGTGTAACACACACTAACACACCACCACCACATCAGTGTCACAATAGTGCTGAGAATAATACAACAGAAAGGCAGAACAAAGACCAAAGGTAACCCTGAAGGAGCTGCAGAGTTCCCAAACAGAGACTGGAATATCTGTCCATATGACCACAATAAGCTATACACTCCATAAAGCTGGGCTTAATGGAAAAGTGGTCAAAAAATAGGAAGGCTCATTCTGAGTTTGCCAAAAAGACATATGAGAGACTCTCCAAATGAACTGAGGCAGGTGCTCTGGTCATATGCAACCAAAATTGAACTTTTCTGCCACCAAGAAAAATGCTATGTCTGGCACAACACCAAGAGATCTCATCATCCCAAGAACACAATCCCCAAAGTGAAACATGGTGGTGGCAGCACCATGCTGGAAGGAGCTGGAACAGTTTTGCTTGGAAGAATAGGCAAAAGTTCCAGGGCAAGATGTGGCAACCTCATAGAGACTTATCCAAAGCAGCTTACAGTAACTGCCAAAAAAAGATGGCTCTACAAAGTACTGACTTTAGGGGGGTGAATAGTTATTCACACTGAAGTTTTCTCTTACAGTGTTGTGTCCTATTTGTTGTTTGATTCACAATAAAAAGAAAATTAAAATTTTAAATGTTCTTAACCTCCTCATTCCAAACGTCCAGTATGCTGGACATTGTTTTTCTGCGTTTTTTAACTTAACAACCAGCTTTAATCTGTCCCACCAACTTTTATGTGTTCATTCCCAACTCTGGCTTTCTATTGGTTGGACAAGGACGTTTAGCTTGTTTTGATAGGTTGCTGAAAAAACTCCCTGAAATGGCAGCTGCAGAGAAAGACGCTCCTTGCCTCCGTGACTGAGCAAAACACAAGTTTTACTTAATTATCCAAAATAGATAACTGAAATGTCTTGGTATATATGTTATTCTAGAAGTTTAAGGATACAAAAAATAATGATATTAACAATGGGAAGTTATTTGCAAAATCTTAAATTTTGCGCAAAACATTTATGTCCAGCCATCTGGACATTTGAAGTTAAGACTACTGAATGATGCATTTAGCACGCTATGTATCGCGAATACACACGTATCAAAACCATTGGTATTCCTCTATATTTTTGACATTTTTCAATGCTATGCTCACCTTGTCATGTCTGTTTTGGGCTGACAGTACAAAAGATGCTTGAATTATTAGATAATAGTGACTGTTGTGTAGAGAGTAGTGAGGGTGAATATGGACAGGATGGAGAACGGGATAGGGATTCCAGTGATTCTGAGGACAGGCCAGAGGAAAAGGAAGAGGTAAATTAAGTAAAATTCAGTTTAATGTTCAAATAAAGAGCATTGTAATATTAGATATTATCATATTTTATTTATGTATAATATTATACTTATTATCTTTTATTTATTGGATATTATGTAGCATAGGTATCAGCTCCAGGTTGGCAGTAAGCCTCATCTCAGTTCAATTAAGATTTAAATTTAGCCCAAGACTGCACTTAATCAATAAATACTATGGTACACTGTATAATTGCAATTGTAAATATTGTTTTTTAATTAAAGTGTTTCTTAAGAAATATTTTACAGGAAGCCAAACAGTCTGGACAATCATCAAGGCACTTTTTCCATTGTTTTAAAATACTAGAAATGTACTGCAAAATGTTTATCTTTGTTCATATCAGTATGTAATTTTACTGTAAAAATGTATTACATATTTCCACTAACAGTTAACTTAGAAAATACATTTAATTTCTATCTTGTATTGGTACTAACAAATGAGTTCATTTTTCAAAATCTTTCAGATTTCATGTCCTTAATTCCAAACGTCCAGTATACTGGACATTGAATATCTTACAGTCTCCATGCACTTTTTTTTAATTATGCCATTTAAATGCAGCAATGAACATATTTCATTACAAAATATCATTTGTTTTTAAAGTGTCCTGTCTCGGGACTAAGGAGGTTAAAATGAAATGATGCAAACCCTCAAGTAATCCTCTTTAATTCTAGGTTGTGAGGTAGCAAAACTCAAAAAATGGCAAGGAGGGTGAATACTTTTGCAAGTGACAGTGAGCCACAGGTGAGAAATGATTTATATAAAACTGCAGAGTTCCTCCTTTATTAAATATGGCTTAAGTGCACTATCTCAGCAAATCGATGAAGAAAATTCACAGATTGTGTTGCAGTGAGCTTCAGAACAGACATGACTGAACAGAATGTCCAGAGAACAAGCTTGAAGCAAACGTCAACTCCCTAATGGAAAAATAACAGAAGAGCTATACAGAGCAGCTGTTTACCACCTGAAAGC
>BRDA01010296.1:44035-58477 GCA_036984385.1 Crenuchus spilurus
TTCTCCTAATGAACTCCCAAACGTAGTAAAGTACAATTGGAGGAATCAGGGTTCTGTCCTGTGAAATTTTTGTTTACTATAAAACATTACTTTATACAAGTAACGATGTAAATTTACCGTATTAATTTTTTTTCACGTACCTCTGACATTCTATAAGTAATCCGCCTGTCAATCTCACGCTCCATTCTTCCCTCACTCGTGAACAAGATCCCGAGATACTTGAACTCCTCCACTTGAGGCAAGACTTCTCCACTCCACAAATGAGTTCATTTTTCAAAATCTTTCAGATTTCATGTCATTAATTCCAAACGTCCAGTATAATGGACATTGAATATCTTACAGTCTCCATGCACTTTTTTTTAATTATGCCATTTAAATGTAGCAATGAACATATTTCATTACAAAATATCATTTGTTTTTAAAGTGTCCTGTCTTGGGACTAAGGAGGTTAACATGAAATGATGCAAACCCTCAAGTAATCCTCTTTAATTCTAGGTTGTGAGGTAGCAAAACTCAAAAAATGGCAAGGAGGGTGAATACTTTTGCAAGTGACAGTGAGCCACAGGTGAGAAATGATTTATATAAAACTGCAGAGTTCCTCCTTTATTAAATATGGCTTAAGTGCACTATCTCAGCAAATCGATGAAGAAAATTCACAGATTGTGTTGCAGTGAGCTTCAGAACAGACATGACTGAACAGAATGTCCAGAGAACAAGCTTGAAGCAAACGTCAACTCCCTAATGGAAAAATAACAGAAGAGCTATACAGAGCAGCTGTTTACCACCTGAAAGCATCTCTTAGTCGTGTGGGTGATACCAGGTTCATCAATAAGTCTCTCTTTCATGGTACAAATCATCCACTTCACCAGCTAAGAGTGGAAGGTCAGTTCTGTCCTTTGTGAAGCAGGTGATGGACTGCAGCTGGGCTGCTGGCATCATCCCCCTGTTGATGGCAGAGTAGAGGAGATGTCATGTTCTGTTCAAAGGAACCACAGAGCTCCAAGCCATTAGGAACCAGCAGGTAATCTGATTATGCAGTGTGTGTGTGTGTGTGTGTGTGTGTGTGTGTGTGTGTGCGTGTGTGTGTGTGTGTGTGTTTGTGTAGGCAGTCACAGGGTATAATCTTATTAGTCTGTCACACAATTGGCTTCATGCATTCACTTGTAGGGCCAAGAGAAGAGCCCAACCAACAGATCATCACTTCAGCTGCTTTTCGGTTTTATATTTGCACTCATTATAAATATTTTGTGAATACGTAACTTCAAAAATAGGACTGCAAGTATCAATTATTTTTGTAGTCTAGTGTTCTGTCGATTTTTTCATAATTTTGTGTTTTTAAACAACTACACAGTAAATCTGCCAGTGTTAAATCAACACTATTAGAGTTAAATTAACACTGAGAGTGTTATATTTTGACACCATCAGTGTGTTGAATTAACACTGGCAGATTTGCTGTGTATATCTGTAGTGTGTTAGAGAGACAGAGAGAGAGAGAGAGAGAGAGAGAGAGAGAGAGAGAGAGAGAGAGAGACTGAGTGTGCCGTGAGAGAGAGATGAGGAGGGATAAATTACATGAGTGATGCTGTTCTAAGAAGTGCATCTCTTCATGTCAGTTAGAATTGTAAAAACTGCATGCTTTCAGTTCAGGTCCGTTCTACACTGTCCGCCTTACGCAGCGTAAAATAGTCCCACACTTTAAACATTTTTGAACTTTTATGCCCACCGGTGTCTTCATTTTCCACCATTTCCACAGAGAGCAAAATCTTAAATCTTTGAATCTTTGAAATGTGCGTCAGTTATAACAGTCTGTGTAAAACAATGATACCAGAACTGCACAGTAGTCTACACAGCCGGATTGATACGAAATAGACAGACTTTGGTGACGTGAATTAAAAGATTTTTATCAAATACGTGAGCAGGGGCGATCATTGGAAATTTTGTTACCCAACGTGGCTTCAGCCACAGATACAGGTGAGGTATGCGTGTATTTTGTCGTCCGGGTTCAGCGGGTGGGGTGCGGGTGAAGAAGAGGTTTTGGGGGGGGGGTCTGCTGCGCACGTGGGAAGTTTGTCTTGTGGTGGGGGGGGGTGGCAAATGGTGCGTGTGAAGAGTTCTGTACAGAGTGGCGGAATGGGGGGGCGCGGGAGTGGAGTGTTTTTTGTTCGGTCAGTTCGGGGTCGGATATAACACCTGGGACCGTAACCTGGCCCTAGTACCGCCCCTGTACATGAACACACCAGTCAGTTGTAGCAGAGTGTTAAACCATCATCATGGACAAAGGACGTGATAATACAGTACCAGGTGAAGCATGGTGGAGGCAGCATCTCAGCAACAGCTAACTTTATTAGATCCGCTGTAGTGAAGGTGAACTAAGAATGGACTTATTGTACACTGAGTACCAGTGGTGCTCCAATGATGCCAGAGGGAAATGATGACTAAGTGGTGCAGAGTAATCAAGACACCACAGTGAACCAGTTAACCTCTATAATGAACACAGGCATCTGAAGTCATGCTGATTGAATCAGAAGAGCTGATTGGGGAAAAATCATCATCTTCTGGTCACCTCCAAGAAAACATGTGCCATCATCATAGCTTTGCATCTAAAGGGACATTGCTGCCTAAATCATCCATTTATCAGATCATGAAGAATTTCAAGGAGAGTTTCACATGCTGAAGGCCTCAGGGTGCCCGAGAAAGTCCAGTAAGTGCCAGAACCAGGACTGAGCTATGGGACTGGGTCACCACTAGTGCAGAGCTCATTCAGGAATGGCGGCAAGCAGGTGTGAGTGCATCAGTATGCAGAGTGAGGCGAAGAAGCAAAAGATCTAAAACCAATGAAGCAGCAAACATGAAAACCAAAAACTTTTGACTGCGACTGTACAAATGAGGTCAATGCAATATTTATAGTAATTTAGTAAATATTTAAATGTATCTGCTGCTAATATTTGGACATTAAACTTTTAAACAGTGAAGTGCACGTCCATGACCATTAGCCCCATTAGCTCAACCTACAAACCTGCTGTTTGAATCTCTGGAGAGGAATTTCTGCTTGTAGGTTACAGGAGATTGTATATTGATTTGCATTTATAAAACAGATGTGGTGCTTGTTTATATTCTGAGGTCTGTGATGCACTGTTATAATATTATCAGTATCATCATCAGTGGTGGCTGATGAGAATTATTGTAGGTGTGGCAGTTTGAACCATATTAAGTCCGTTTCTGTAACCATCCCAATATTATTGAACACAAACTGCAGGATAGCAGTGTCTTGTGAAAGTCAATGACTATTTCATTGGCATTAAAGACTAATAGTTAATGAAAATTACCATTACATGTAAATGTGCAAAGACAGAAAGTACAGTATGTATCATTAGCTTAGAGTCTGGTTCAGAAATATATACAATAAATTGAGCAAAAACACTCCATCATCTTCCACTTATCTGTATCCGGGTCACGAGGGTAGCAGCCCAAGCAAAGTAGAACAGACGTGTCTCTTCCAAGCCACCTCTTCTAGCTCATATGGGAGGATTCCAAGGCCAGTGTGAGATATAATCTCTCCAGAGCATACTGGGTCTTCCCCAGGGTCTCCTCCCAGCAAAACAAAAATGACCTCCATGAAGAAGACAAACAAGATCCTGTTTCCCTCGCCCGGAATAGGGTCTCTAGTGCACAACTGGTATTAGCCAATAGGTTCATGTTTAGTCATATTCTATTGGCAATACTTCTCTACATGGACTAGACAAACTGTGTGTACACCTGTGTCAACTTCCAGTAGCTGAAAACATGCATTAGAAGAAATGTCCACAACCTTTTGGACATAGAGTGTATATTGACTACAGTTAAGATGACTTGTTATCAGTTCTTTCAGTGACACTTGACACATGAATTATGAACCTTATGTCAGGATATGCCAAATCTACCACATTCAAAGTACAAGGACAGGAGAGGACGTCATTTAATATAAGACCCATGTGGTACGGTGCACGTTCATAGGTTTGATTATATGACTGCTCCCAGCTCTGCCATTAGAGTACACTCTAATGAGGCACATATCCTTCTTCACCCAACCAACGCATCAAATGGGAAACATTTAGCAGCATGAATATAGAGCGCAGTACGCCTCCTTTCTCTCCATACATCCTCCGCACCATCACTTCCTGACATAAATTCCATGACTATTAAGTCGTTCTGGCACCTGGAGCCAGTAGGGAGCTGCATGTCCTTGAGCTGCACCTGTTTTTATGTCAAAACTGTAAAACGTTTCTAGACGGTGAGCGGCTTAAAGAAGTGATCTGTCCAGAAATCATATTTGCACAATTCTCCTCTTAAGCCTGGTTCACACTACAGGATAAAAAAAAAAAACAATGTTGAAACTGTGAGACACCCCATACATAATGATATTTTTCACAGAAGCTTCTGTCCTTGAATGTTGTTAGTCATAAAGGCACCCACACTACATCATCTGCCTTAAATGTAACACCACACACTTTATGAGTAACACACCTGAGCCACAGCTCTGAAGGGCACACATTATAGACACTCATGCTGTCACCACAGCATCACAAGTCCACCTCGCTTGCAATTTAGCCACATTTAACTTCTTCTGTACAAACTGGTCCATTCAGTTCAGCTTGACTCTCATTGGTTGACGGTCTTTCCGGCACGACATCACGTTTTACATCAGAGAATCAGCTGCACCACCCACTACAGTCAAAATATTAAACATACTGGTAAGCCATACTGACCGAGATGTAATGCAAAATGGAAAATATGACCTTTTGAATTATATTATGAACAAAAATGAACTTTTTTGCTGTATGAATGTATATATGTGCAAACCAAGTGAAGCATGAACACATATGGAGCTTACAAACACTACCTTATCAGAGGCTATTGCTTCCAGTAAGTTCTCTGAGGCTGATGGATGGTGCTCTCTTAGTGTGCTTCATTTCTGCTGTTTTTCTTGGAAAAGGCAGCATGTGTTAAGCCAAGGTCAGTGTGTAGGTCTGCATTAATGGATGTGCTCACACATCTTCACTTCACATCAGCGATGCACCACTTTACACAAACCAGAGAAATGTTATTGCGCAGGAAATGCTCACAGCATGTATGACATTAAAAAACCTCCTGTTGCAAAATTGCATCAGTTGTTAAAAGGACTTTAAATAGACCTGCTTCTCACTTTTTGTGTTTTCTCACCTAGTGCATTTAATGAGAAACACATCAGATGTTGGCACTGTATCTTTTCAGTTGGTTCATTTGGTTGCTTCTTTAGTTTTAAACTGAAGCTGCAAGACTACCATTGCTAACAGACACAGGGACTCAATAGTCACCTAAATAACCCACTAATATCTGTCAAAATATATCTACAAATCTTCTCACAACCTGATCAAACCTCAGTGATGTCTTAATGAAGGTCTCACAGATTAGTGGGCGTGGTGTAGGACACAGTATGATTCAGACAGACACTTCAGACAGCAGCAGAACTGGTAGAAGACCAGATACCTCCATATTTGTGATTCTCATGATTATCACTAAAATGCTAGATCAGCTTGAAGATGAATGAGGCCTTAATTGCAGACTCACGTTTCAGATCATTCAAAGACATTCAATTTTTTGGACCCGACTCTGAGAATAATCTAGTAGCATATACAGGTCAGCGACTCAATCTGAACAGTCCCGTCAACAGCCAATGAACACTGAGCATGAAAAGTAAACAGGAAGTAGAGAAAAGAGGTCCAAGCAATTGTCCTCTCTATATTTTTACATTCGGTCTTAAATGATGCAGCAGATACATTCTGGCGCTAATACCATTTAAGGTGGAACAGAAATTCATAAGAGAAACCAACATCTCCCTCATACTTAGGGCAGTCTCAATCACATCTAAGTCCCTCTGCAAACTGTACAAACCATGCTGACTCTCTCTGTCCACCCATAACCTCCATCCAAACGCCTTTTTCATCTTTTTTTCATTTTGGGGTCAGCGCAAATGGTGGGGTAAACAATGATAGCAGCAAGTTGTACTTCCATGTTTCTGTGTGTTTTGTGTGTTCATGTGTTTTGGGCCGTGTTCAGCTCAGTAACAGGTTGAAGTGGTGTAGTGTATGATCACTAGTGTTTAGTGTTTTGGGCCGTGTTCAGCTCAGTAACAGGTTGAAGTGATGTAGTGTATGATTACTAGTGTTTAGTGTTTTGGGCCGTGTTCAGCTCATTAACAGGTTGAAATGATGTAGTGTATGATCACTAGTGTTTAGTGTTTTGGGCCGTGTTCACCTCAGTAACAGGCTGAAGTGGTGTAGTGTATGATCACTAGTGTTTCATGTTTTGGGCCGTGTTCACCTCAGTAACAGGTTGAAGTGGTGTAGTGTATGATCACTAGTGTTTAGTGATTTGGGCCGTGTTCAGTTCAGTAACAGGTTGAAGTGATGTAGTGTATGATCTCTAGTGTTAGTGTTTTGGGCCGTGTTCACCTCAGTAACAGGTTGAAGTGGTGTAGTGTATGATCACTAGTGTTTAGTGTTTTGGGCCATGTTCAGTTCAGTAACAGGTTGAAGTGATGTAGTGTATGATCTCTAGTGTTAGTGTTTTGGGCCGTGTTCACCTCAGTAACAGGTTGAAGTGGTGTAGTGTATGATCACTAGTGTTTAGTGTTTTGGGCCGTGTTCAGTTCAGTAACAGGTTGAAGTGATGTAGTGTATGATCACTAGTGTTTAGTGTTTTGGGCCGTGTTCAGTTCAGTAACAGGTTGAAGTGGTGTAGTGTATGATCACTAGAGTTTAGTGTTTTGGGCCGTGTTCAGTTCAGTAACAGGTTGAAGTGATGTAGTGTATGATCTCTAGTGTTAGTGTTTTGGACCGTGTTCACCTCAGTAACAGGTTGAAGTGGTGTAGTGTATGATCACTAGTGTTTCATGTTTTGGGCTGTGTTCAATTCAGAAATAAGTTGAAGTGGTGTAGTGTATGATCACTAGACATTTGGAGCTTTGGGCTTTGTTCGGGTCAGTTCAGAAACGTGTGGGTCAGAGCTATTTTGGTCATGCAAAAACTGGCAGCATATTAAACATATTATCAGGCATATTTGATGTTGTGGCTGATTTGTGTGTACACATCTGCGAGAGTTAAACCAATGTTGCGTTCCAGTTTACATCTTCATCTATATGTCAATGAGTCATCGTTTATCATGCCTCTTACACTGTAATTATGTGTACTGTAATTGCTGCTGGCATTCACAGAACATCCACTTCAGCAGATGATGCAGCAAGCTAAAAAAAACAGTGATAAACACCAAGATGGAAAAATAACCCTGAACATGAGGGGAAAATGTGCGGAAAAATTCTCCAGGGAAGAAATAAGCCACAGGAAAGCTTATTTTGTGAGCAGCCAGTTCAGGGAACAATTTCAGGAAGAACCTTCAGAGCATATGGAGTGCAGCAAATCAATAAGACAGTGTGGAGTAGAGCCTAGCGGACAGGAGTTTGGTCAGAAACAGCAGGACTTTGTAGAGGCCAGTGGCAGAGGACATTCAGGGCAACAGAACTAAACCCACTATCAGACGATAAAAGTGAAAGCAAAAGTGCACAATCATTGACCACTGTGCTTGCACACAGAGGAATTTCACCTCTGCATTTAACCCATCCGTGCAGAAACACACATAGTGAACAGTAGGGGGTAGTGAGCACACATGTGCAGAGTGGTGTGCAGCCTTATCTATGGCGCCTGGGGAGCAGTTGGGGATTAGGTGGTTTGCTCAAAGGCACTGCAGTCATGTTATGTCAGGGGATGAAATCAACAACCTTCCAGTCACATGAACAGGTCCCAAATCACCAGGCCATAGCTGACCACATGAAAGTATACTATGGGCCGGATGTATCAGACAACCTAAAATGATCAAATGAGCTCTGAGTAGATAATTCAGTCTATTTTTCTAAGAGGAGGAGGAGAAAAACACAGATATGGTGGACCTAAACAGCTTCTGTAGAAGAACCCCAGTCCCCCGTGTAGATCCAATCTGAATAGGGCTGTTGAAACAGTTTGATCCCATATTGGAGTCAGTCTGCACCAATCAGAATTAGCTCCGTCTCCACTGATTTTCAAGAAAGTCTTCAAATGATGTCTGAATGCTGTGAATATACAGACTTCTGTATAATACATTATTTCTATGCCTTCAAAATCAGTGTAACTATAAATGGTCCCATTCTTTGCAGTTGTGTAAGGTCCATTAGCAAGAGTGGACTAGCTTTCAGCTGATATTGCTCACTCAGAAGCTGATATTGTTAGACTGTCAAGTGTGAAACCTGGGTTTTATGGGACAATACTATCCCAAATCGACCAGTCTTTGAGATCTGAATGTAGTTAAAATCCACCTGAGAGACAATTTGGAGATATATTTTGATACTGTGTTATTTAGGTGACTATTGAGTTCTACTGTTTGTTAGCAATATTAGCCTCAGAGATCCAGTTCTAAACTAAAGAAGTTAAATGTTGCTACAGCCATGATGTTGCCTGAGTTTGCTAGCAAGTTTTATTAATCCTATAAGTCAAGAACCATCAAATGATTGGCAAAAAAATGGTAATTCTTCAAAACTGTAGTGTATTTGACCTTTGGCCCAATTCTGAGTTTTGTTTTGTATCATATTTGATACATTGAGAATCTATTGCTCACGGCATGTTGTTTAAAGAAACCTTTTTAACCCTGTATACACTGAATTTACTTTACATTTTAACCTGAATTTAGTAATCTACAGGCATATTGTGGTGCCTGCAGTGCATAGATAATCCACCAGGGGGCAGAATACATGTATCTGATTTTATACATCACGTGTTTATGTGTTTAATTAATTTTAAAAATATATATTTATAGTAGTAAATGATATAAGATCATTTATCACATCTTCAAAACTCAACTATATATCAAATATACATTTGGCTTTATTGGGTTAATTCATCATGTGCCCCACTCTGAGATCTGGATGTGGTTTGAGGTGCCCGAAACAAGCTTTGCTGATGTATTTTGACATAAATGACTGGCCTATTTGGGTGACTGTTGAGTTCTAATGTTTTTTATCCTAAAGAAGCATCAAATTGAACTGTGACTCAAATTATTTTGAGTGATTTCTTTAAAGTACCTTCATAGAAGGGATGTCTACATATTTTACGACAGACTGTGCATGTATGCCAGACTGAATTTTAAGGAAAAGAGGCAGATGCAGTTGACGAGAGAAGGAATAATAGAGCTGTACTTTAGAGAAGAAAGGGTGTTGTGGCTCTGTTTACTGAAATAAGCTTTGCAGGAGCTCAAAAAGAATTCACACAATCAATAAAGGCAGCAGCAAGAGTAAATAGGCAGCAACAGAGGAATAAGTGCTGGTGTCATTCATAGCGGAAGAAAGAGGAGAGCTCTGCTTCGGATTCAGAGTGGAGGAGGACAAAGGGAATGATAAATCAGACGTATTAAAGCACAGAGTCCTTCAAAAAGGGGAGAGCATTCCAAACAATCCGATATTAATACCACTCAGCTGAAAGCTGGTGTATAGGGCCCAGTGTTGATTTAGACTCTGCAGTGGTCAGGCATTCCAACAGTAGGCCTCTCTTCATCACACTCATCTTTTATCAACACCAAAACAAATGTTTGTTTCAGTAGACATGGTTTCTCCATATGCATGCTGCTGGACGTCTATATGAAGGATCAGCGGCTGTTAGTTTACCCTCAGACAGAGCCCTTTATGGCAATCGCTTTCCATAAACATCTCAAACCTAAAGTTTCTCTTGTCGTAGAGCCAGCGGCCATGCTCTCACCGCCATCCATCATGTTATATAAGTGCACAATCAAGCACAGGATGATAAACACATGCCACAGACACAGTATATCACTGTAATCCACCACCGGACTAAATGCACCGGAGATCAAGGACGAGATATCCCCGAGCTTAAAGAGCGTTCACCCAAAATCAAAGCCAGCCAATACTCTGTATTCTGTCTCTGATCGAGACGGCCTGTCCTCCCCTCTTTAAAATAAAATACTTCCCTATGCATTCACGGCATCCTCCCTGCACTCATCTGATTCTAATTCCCTCTCTCTCTCTCTCTCTGCAGCCTCTCCTTCTCTGATTAATTCATCACTCGCTCCAGCACTAGCTGTGAGAGTCACAGATGAGAACTGAGAGAAGTAAAGAAGAAGGATGTTTTGTGCATAAGTTCAATGATGATGACTTCTCGTTAGCTGGTGAAGGCAATAATGAGGCTGCAGTGGGCCTGCAGGACTGTAGGCATGGATATTATCAGTCAGTCCACCAGGTCACAGCTGCTGTAAGTTGAGGTGACAGAGGGCCTGACACTGACATCACAGGTGTGCACTGAAACACTTTAAGTGTGTTTTGGAGCCCATATAAATGGAAAATGTTACATTTTTCGATACATTATCACATAAAAAAATATTTTTTAGTTGAATTTTGCTGTCGATTAGCATAGCTTATACTGTAATTATTAGAATATTTCATTAAAGTACTACTCAATATCAACATTAAAACAAAAAGGCTTCAAATATGTCACTTTACATGTAATAAATATTATAATATATATATATATATGACAGTTTAACTTTTTAAAATAATTTTATTTCTAAGTTTTTGCCCATTTTTGTCCTCTTCCCAATGTAGTAGTAGCCAATTAGCCCGTCCCTTCCATTAGGGCTCTCCCCATCACTTTTGCAATGTCCCTGACTCTAGGAGGGTGAAGACAAGCACAAGCCTCCTCCATTGCGTGTGATGCAGCCACCGCCTCTTTTTGAACTACTGCTGATACACCGTCACTGGAGAGCCAACGTGCTCGGAGGAAAGTGTAGGATTCCCAGCTCTGAATGGACCAATCAGTAGACGCCTGAGCCATCAGACATTGCAATGTGAAAGTGATAGGGAGAGAGCCGTGCCATCTACTGCCAATTTTTTTGCTCTCTTGGGCAAACAGCATGACCGGGATTCGAATTCGCGATCCTCTGGTCATAGTGTCAGCATCTTAGCCTGCTGAGCCACTCGGGGCCCATGACAGTTTAACTTTTTTAATTCAATTATGAACACAAATGAATTTTTTCACAACATTCTCATTGTTGGAGATGCACTAGTTATATAGAAACCTTGCTAAAGATTCAAAGATTCAAACCTCACCTCACATTACTTCCAAATATGGGAAACTTGTTTTGAATGCAGTGATGAGTAAACCCGCCTCCTCAGTTCACATCCTTCATCCAATCACAGTGAGGTTATAAGGAGTGTTTCACACCTGTTTTTTTAATGAAGCACAATACAGAGCAGCCAATTAACACAGGACCATGACTGAGCAGGTTTCATTTTTGTGGATCATTCTCAGTGACACTGATGTGGTGGTGGTGTGTTAGTGTGTGTTAGAGTGGATCAGACACAGCAGAGCAGCTGATGTTTTTAAAGTGTCACCAATGAAGGACTAGAGGACCAACACAAACTGTGCTGAGCTACTGTCTCTGACTTTACATCTACAAAGAGGACCAACAACATAGGTGTGTCTGATGGAGTGGACAGTGAGTGGACACCGGGTTTAAAATCTCCTGTGGTGGTCCTGAAGAACAGGGTACTCTATATGGTCAGTGGAGCTAAAATGTACCACAATTGTAGATACAGGGTATGTGAACCTAATAATTTGGCCAGTGAGTGTATGTAATGTTTTGAGAAAGATAAAAGCACTTTTTCATTTTTTGCCAGTTTTTACACCAAACAGAAAAAAACAGAAAAGTGACACAGGAAGTAAAGGTGAGTTTAAGTTGATTAGAAGAACAAAAACTTTCATCAAAACAGACACTGCAGTGAACAAAGACACAACCACAAAGCTAATCACAACCACATTAACCAGACTGACAAAAACAACAGGACTGTTTACAAACAGCAAGACTCAAAACACCTGGGAAAGCAACAAAGAAAACAAAGAAATCACAGGTGCAAGAAATAACAATGATAAGGAAGAGACATGGGAGGAGGATCACATCCAGTTGCTGGGTTTTCATCTGGCAAAAGCAGTATTAGTTAAACTTTACTTTCACTTTAAAAAAAAATTGGGGTTGATGTCAAAATGCTAATGTTTGTAGATGATAAACATGAGCCTAGTGGCACCATAATCTTGTCCTCCCTCCCTGTCCCAAACACCACCCACATCTCCATCCTCCTCCCTCACTGTCCCAAACACCACCCACATCTCCATACCATCCTCTTCCCTCACTGTCCCTGACACCACCCACACCTCCACACCCTCTTCTACTCACTCTGTCCCTGACACCACCCACACCTCCATAGCTACCTGCTTTCTCCTTGTCCCTGACACCACCCACATAACCATACACCTCTCCACCCTCCTTGTCCCTGACACCGCCCACACCTCCACACCCTCTTCTACTCACTCTGTCCCTGACACCACCCACACCTCCATAGCTACCTGCTTTCTCCATGTCCCTGACACCACCCACATAACCGTACGCCTCTCCACCCTCCCTGTCCCTGGCACCATCCACACCTCCATACCCTCCTCCACTTGCTCTGTCCCTGACACCACCAACACCACCATAGCCTCCTGCTTTCTCCTTGTCCCTGACACCACCCACATAACCGTACACCTCTCCACCCTCCCTGTCCCTGACACCATCCACACCTCCACACCCTCTTCTACTCACTCTGTCCCTGACACCACCCACACCTCCATAGCCTCCTGCTTTCTCCTTGACCCTGACACCACCCACATAACCATACACCTCTCCACCCTCCTTGTCCCTGACTCCACCCACACCTCAACATCCTCTTCTACTCACTCTGTCCCTAACACCACCCACCTAACCATACACCTCTCCACCCTCCCTGTCCCTGACACCACCCTCACCTCCATACCCTCCTCCACTCACTCTGTCCCTAACACCACCCACACAAGCATACCTTCCTTTTCCCTCCTTGTCAGACACACCCACACATCCATATCTGCCACATTCCTCCCTATCCTCCATATACCCTCCACCACTCACTTTGTCCGTAACACCACCTCCATACCCTCCTCTTCCCTCCTTATCCCCGACACCACCCACACCTCCATACCCTCCTCTTCTCTCCTTATCCCCGACACCACCCTCACCTCCATACTGTCCTCTCCCCTCCCACATCACCATACTCTTCTCCACTAACTCTGTCGCTGACACCATCCACACCACAGCACCCTCCTCCTCCCTCCTTGTTTCTAACAAGACCCACACCACTATATCCTCTTCTTTCCTCCTTATCCCTGACACCACCCACTCCCTGTGGATAACTGTTGTTATCCACAAACTCTATTGAGCTGTAGGGTCTCTCCTGCAATCTGTAGCTCTAGACTTCAAAGGGTTAATACTGCTGAGCTATTCTTTAGGTGGAGTCAGTCCTACATGTGTTGAATTGCTGAACAGCCTCCTGTTTTCCTCATCGCCCTAGTGGAGAGGTTGAGGGGGCAGACGGCTGCCGTCCAGCTGCAGACTCTCGGCAGATGAAGAAGCTCCACAGTGTCTCTGTTTCTCTGTAACTGCAGCACATTAAAGCAAACTGCAGGACAGTGGAAACACTCTCAGCTTCTTGCTTTCTTCTCTCTTGTTAAGCCGTGATGTCCTGTACGTACAGAGCAGCCTTCTTCAGCATGCAGCTGCCTGCACTTTGCCTTCAGGGCTGAATTCTGCAGCATGTACTATGAAGTCTTCAGTGCAAAGCTTGCTAAGTCAGACTGGCACGCAGACGCTGCTGTCTGGAAGGATGGGAATTGGTCATGAGGCTGTAAATAACTCGGAGCCTGTCATGGGACACAGGAACCAACCAAGAGGACTAAAGCACATTAAAGGCTTCCTGGAGCTCTAGAGTACACTCTTAAAAATAGAAGTTCTTGACTCAGATGTTTTAGATTTAGGGAAAAAAAAGCTTTAATTGGAACAGATCAACCCTTGTCCAAAGTGCTTTATGACAGAGCAGATAAAACTAAATATACAGACATAACAGGATAAACTGAGATAAATAGAAATGAAATCAACATGGGGAAACTAAATGACCAAGTATAATAAAAATACTGTATCTGGATGAAAGTATTGGGACACTTGCTTGATCAGTTTTTTCTGAAATCAAATGTATTAAAGTGTTTATTTTGCTTTTGTTGGATTAATAATAACCAGTGTTGGGAATAACGGCGTTAAAAATAACGGCGTTATGTAACGACGTCATTTTGTCAGTAACGGGATAAAATAATTAATTACTTTTCCTGTCGCCGTTGACGTTACTGGTCATTAAAAGCGGTCCGTTACTATATATTGATATACTAACAGTAATCCTAGCGGACCTCTGCTCAGGCTAGTGAGGAGTAACAGGTGTTACACCGAGAGCTGTGACCTGTCGAGATCTGTGACTTGATAGAAGAAGTCACAGAT
>BRDA01010298.1:2500-17450 GCA_036984385.1 Crenuchus spilurus
ACTTAGCCTATAGCATCAAAATAAGATGTGTAAGGAGAGAGTTAGAGGTTTATTCATTATAATATGGGAAAATTAAAAACTGCATCCCTTATTAAAACAGTACAAGTCCTGAATTTTCTATCTTTACCACTACAGATCATCATCATATAATAGTGAAATAAACCAAAACAGTTATACAAGCAATATGTGGAGAAGCTCAACATCAGTCCAGATCTGAATGGAGGTGAGACAGAACTGGTCAGTCCTGACTACAACCTGACACAGAGATCACTCTTGTGTCTATGTGGTATATTATGGCATTTTTGTATTTTATTTGGGATTTTTATGCCATTTTTATATTTTATGTGGTATATTATGGCATTTTTGTATTTTATTTGGTATTTTTATGTTATTTTTATATTTTATGTGGTATATTATGGCATTTTTGTATTTTATTTGGTATTTTTATGCCACTTTTATATTTTATGCAATATTTTATGCCATTTTAATATTTTTTGTGGTATTTTTATAGTATTTTTTATATTTTATGTGGTACCCTTCCTTGTAAACATCAGCAGGGGCACTGAAAACCCCATATCGGATGATTTATAGTGAAATTTCATGACTTTTTCTGCAGGTAAACCATAGTGACTGATGTTCCTTTAGAAGGAAACGCCCTTTGTATTGTGCTTTACAGCTGAAGATACAACAGCTTCACACACGATGATAACAAGCTTCTTCTTTTACAAACTGTGAAACCTCACTGACCCCATACCTGGTCTGTTTTAAGGAACTTGTTCATGTTTTAATCAAAACAAAATGTCCGTTGTTTCTCCGAGCCTCATGTAAGCTGGTTCAGGTTTATATCTCAGAAAAGTTAAAAAGCGTCTGAACGAGTGAACGGGGTCGGTCACCTTCATCTGACACTGGATTAGCCAGGCAACAAAGAAAGCCCTGTGAATGTTATAACATAGTAACATATGATGTGTGTGTGTGTGTGTGTGTGCGTGTGTGTGTGTGTGTGTGTGGGCGATAGTGATGAACAGGCAGTGCTTTAAGATCAGAACCACATCTCTAAAGGTCAGTCCGTCTCTGCCTTATCATCACTGGAATGATCCACAAATTGAAAGTAAAGGGGAAATTCTGGGGATTGTGGTGGTTACTATTAAAACATCTGTGCTACTGACTCCAGGTCAGCTGACTTTCTCTGCTGGTGTTTTCCTGCCTTGTCTGATGTCTGGACTTCCAGTGTTTCATTAACAGACCAATTGTAAAAAAAAACAAACAGGCAGTCAATCAGTCTCCTGACCCCTGGCTCCAAAGAGAAGAAAACCCAAAAGTGTAAAGAAACCCCAACTGAACAGAATCCTGAATACATTAGAAGCTAAAGGATTAATGACCTTTTGGTTCCTCTTTAAGGCCAAAATACACCAAATTAGCAAACTCTGTAATTCTCTTGTTGGGTTTTCGCTTCTTCTTTTAAAGAGCTGAGCAACCACAATAACCAGCTCGCCAACACGCAGTACCAGCAGTGAGGAACAGGTCAACAAAGTCAGTCTGATTCTGACTCTGATTCTGATTCTGAGTTTGATTCTGATTCTGATTCTGAGTTTGATTCTGATTTTGATTCTGATTCTGAGTTTGATTCTGACTCTGATTCTGAGTTTGATTCTGAGTCTGATTCTGAGTTTGATTCTGATTTTGATTCTGATTTTGATTCTGACTCTGATTCTGAGTTTGATTCTGATTTTGAGTATGATTCTGATTTTGATTTCGAGTTTGAATCTGATTCTGAGTTTGATTCTGATTTTGATTCTGAGTCTGATGCTGAGTTTGCTTCTGAGTTTGATTCTGAGTTTGATTCTGATTCTGATTTTGAGTATGATTCTGATTTTGAGTTTGATTCTGAGTCTGAGTTTGATTCTGTTTTTGAGTTTGATTCTGAGTCTGAGTTTGATTCTGATTTTGAGTTTGATTCTGAGTCTGAGTTTGATTCTGAGTCTGAGTTTGATTCTGAGTCTGAGTTTGATTCTGATTTTGAGTTTGATTCTGAGTCTGAGTTTGATTCTGAGTCTGAGTTTGATTCTGAGTCTGATTTCGAGTTTGATTTTGATTTTGATTCTGAGTGTGAGTTTGATTCTGATTTTGATTCTGATTCTGATATTGAGTATGATTCTGATTCTGATTTTGAGTTTGATTCTGTCTGAGTTTGATTCTGATTTTGAGTTTGATTCTGAGTCTGATGCTGAGTTTGCTTCTCATACGGATTAGACGTTTAATACTGAGCCTGATATTGAATCTGATTGAGTCTGAGTTAGATTCTGATACTGAGTCTGATTCTGAATATCAGACTGATTCTTAGTCTGCTTATGATTCTTATGCTGAGTTTGATTCTGCGTGTGATTGATACTGAGTCTGATTCTGAGTATAAGACTGATTCTGAGTCTGAATTTGCTTATGATTCTGATACTGAGTTTGATTCTGAGTCTGATTTGATTTGGATTCAGAGTCTGATTCTCAGTCTGAGTTTGATTCTGATACTGAGTTTGCTTCTGATTCTTAGTCTGATATTAAGTCTGAGTTTTGATGTAGTTACTGTATTAAAGATTTGGGCTCAGGTTCAGACAGATGATCTACACAGTGAAGTATTACGAGTTTAAGGTGTCACTGAGTAACCTGTGGTTGAGCACAACTGTGTTAATGTGTTACTCTGACGTCTGACTGAACACTTTTTTTTATCACGGCTCAATGTTTCAGATCCTCGATCATTAGCCTGAACGACCACTCGCTCTGTCAAAGGTTCAGTCCAGTTAACAGGTACTAATACTGCTGGGCTTTAGTGCCAACCATAGTGACCATTTTACAAATACTGTGAAACGATAAGTTATAATCTTTAAAAAAGGTTCCACAAAGGGTTCTCTGAGCAATGCCATAGAAGTCTTTTCCAAGTCTTTGTTTCCTTTTAAATCAATGGTTCTTCAAAGAACTTTGTCGGTAAATGAGACGTGTAAGTTTGAACATTTTAAAGGTCCTACGTGGTTCTTCACTGAGTTCAGGTGCTCCCCAGAACATCTATTTCAAGTGTAGATTCTTGAAACTTTAGAAAGGTTCTTCAGCTCATTTAAAGTATGCTGCTCTAAAGAACCAGCCACTGAAAAGGTTTTTTAATTTGGTTCTTCTATGGCATCAGTCAATGTGAAGAACATTTTGAAGATCTGCAGAACCTATAAGAATCTTTACTGAGTTATGGTTCTTCCCAGAATATTTACTTTAAGTCTTTAGAGAGGTTCTACAGAGTCACAAAACTCATTTACAGTGCTTATTTAGAGAACCAGACATTTAAAAGGTTCTTAGAGGTTTCCAAAAAGAATGGTTCTCCTGCAGCATCACTTGAGAACTTTTGTGGCACCTTTATTTATAAGAGTGATAAAGTTTGTTATAGATAAAGGCAGGACTAATAAACCCAGGGTTGCCAGGTTTCAATAAATTCTCCAGTCCAATGTCTGAAATGAAGCCATCCAACACAAACTGAAACTAACACATCTAGCCGAGCATTTGAGCTTTAAAAAGTAAATCTTGTTTTAATCTTACTGTATAATTTTTTTTACTTTTGAAGTCTTTTTAATTAATAATAGTAATAATAATAATAATAATAATAATAATAATTATTATTATTATTATTATTATTATCTGCTCTTTATTTTCAGATCTCATTCCAAACACATGCTCAGCTCTTCCCTGCCTGTTTTTAGCACCTGATGGATTTACTGAGCCAATAATCAACACATTGGACTACGTATTCCTTTTCTGCAATTACAATAAATGCTAAATTTTACCTGTGACTGTAATTTCAAAATATCCCAATGTGGCAGGAAAAATGTGCACCTGGCAACTCTGGATAAACTGATAATTTTGTCAAAAAAGTCAAAAGTATATTTTTTGTTTCTTATATTTGTATTTTATCATGACATCAGTTTTGTACATTATATACATACATTATATCAGCCACTCTGCACTCTGTCAACATCAACCATAACAATGAATACTAGAGCATCTTTAAGCATGCCAATCAGGTGAAAAAATTCATTTGTGCTCAGAATTTAATTCAAAAAGGTCTTTTTACATACAATTACACATAAAGTGACATATTTCTATGTTGATGCTGTTGGAATAGTAGATTCTGGATTTTAATGAGCTTTAAGCCAAACTGATCAACACGACAACAACAAATGTAATGAATATAAAGTACATCTTAAATTATGAGCAACAATGAAACATTTCACCACATTGCACCAGGACTTTCACATCCAGTGGGGAAAACCAGAATCCACTTCACTGGGAATCTCCAGCGCACAGCTTAATGACCTCATCGTCTGTTTGTAACAGGTGGGCTTTGACCTGAATGAAGGAGGGCTTTGTTAGGAAGCTCCTAACCTGTGACTAAGTGGACCTGCTGTCCATCACCAGCATCACATACAGTCAACACAATACAATACTGTTGTGACAATACTGGGGTGAGGGGAAGATGGGGCGATTTGCAGAGGCATCGTGATTTAGACACTCTTCCAATCATCCATCCATTATCTTCCTCTTAATCCTGATTAGGTGGGTATTACACTACATTGCTTCTATTTGTTTTATTAATAAAAGATAATAAAATGGTTATGGATCATTACACATACTTTGTTTTAAAAGTAGGAAAGAAAGATCCTGTAAAAAAAAAAAAAAAAAAAAGAACTGATAATTGTTTAAGAATCGCAATGAGACCAGTAATCGAATTGTGAGGTGCCTACAGATGTTGTCTATAAAGCTACTAAAGATGCTGGAGGAACAGTATTGAGCGGGTGCACTTTAATGGTCTAATGGGTAAAGTGAGAGGTCACTTCTGCATTCTTGGCCAGATGAGCTCATTGTAGTGTGGAGATCAGGTTTCTGTCGTTTTCCTGTTCTTCTACAGCAGCCACGTGCTCCATCTGACCAAAACTACCGCACAGAAGCCTCAGATATGACCAATAAAGGCTGTAGACGAGCAATAGAGCTATTCCCAGGCTGATCTGACCACTGCACCCCTGTATACAGCCCTGAGCTTTGTGTTTACACTCTGCTGGATGAGATCTGGCTCCTGCCGTGGACTCCATTAGAAAAGCTGCTCACCTCTCCTCCATTCGCTTTGTCCGCGCCTCCGTTCATCTCCATCAGCTCACTAGACGCCATCGCCGCGCTGGAGAAGTTAGAAATGAAGATCTGGAGCAGAGCCGAAGACTTTCCGCTCAGTACGAGTCAGATCAGGGGGAGGAGCGAGGCTGCAGTACCGCCGTCCGCCAACAGGGCGCGTGTGAGAGTCTTCTACATAGAACTACACTCACTGCTCATTTTATCAGCTTTACAGACTGTAGTCCATCTGTTTCTCTGTGTTTTTTCATTAATTCACCCTGTTCTTCAATGGTCAGGACCCCCCACAGAGATGGTGGATCATTTTCAGTGACACTGATGTGGTGGTGGTGTGTTAGTGTGTGTTGAGTTGGTCAGAGCTACTGGAGCTCACTGCCCATTAGACATACCTACCTTGTATTCACATTAAAAGAGATGGTTCTTTAGTAAAGAAAGTGGTTCTATATAGAACCAGGAGCACTCAGCCCAAAGGGTTCTTCAGGTTGATGAGGAAAGTGTTGTAGAGGCAGCTCAGTATGTTAATGTCTTTTGATAAGTTGACTATATTGTAAATAAAACTGTCCAAATCTCCTCTCTTGCTTCTTTAGTCAAGGTTGACATTGATTTGAATAGAGCCGTTCATGCCTCTTAGCTTCGGCTGATAGTGTTATCTGTCTCTGGACGTTTATATTTGGGGTAAAAGTGAAGTTAGAAAACATCTGATATCTTTATTTTGGGTTTGCATCCTTAAATCATGTTTTTTACTTCTCCACTCAGCACAGGTGTTGTCAACCAACCAAAACCAACTAATTTAGAGTCTCAATTTTAGAACTTTACAGATACAGAGGCTAATGTTGCTAACAAACACTAGAATTACCTAAAGTATTTTCTGTAAACGTTCAACCCCAAAAATTTAAATTCAAAATTAATATATTAATTTAAAGTGATATATTAAAAACAAATATAAATATTTTATTTTAACATACATACAATTATTTAAAAATACATGTGTTATTTATATTTAAAATCAATCATAAAATACTACTACTACTACTACTACTACTACTACTACTACTACTAATAATAATAATAATAATAATAATAATGTATATTGTAATGTCTTATTATTATTACTACTATTGTTGCTGCTGCTGCTGCTGCTTATAATAATAATAATAATAATAATAATAATAATAATAATGTTATATTGTAATATCTTACTATTGTTATTATCATTACTACTACTACTACTACTACTACTTAATAATAATAATAATAATAATAATAATAATAATAATAATAATAATAATAATAATTTTAAATTAATTTTAAATTAGCCTTGCAACAAAAAGCCAAACATGTATCCTCTGATCTGAAGCTGTAAACTATGTAAATGTGATTTTTGAGTGAATCAATTTACATTGTTTTACATCAGTCTAATTGCTTTACATCAGTCTAATTATATTCAGCAGTGGATTCTGGAGATTGTGGGACAGTTCAGAATGTACTTTTTTGACCCAAACATAATCAGTTTGATCACTTTGTGATTCGGTGTCTGTGGTGTGAAATATGATGCATTACTTGTTTTGGCACAGTTGTGTGATATACTTTGACCTTGAGGTTGAGTCTTGTTGTGGAGGCTGCTTGTCAGTACATGGTGGAGATAAAGATGATAAATGGCTGAGAACATGCTTTGTGGTGTCTCTATAGAGGTGTTTGTGTGCTGCTACCTTCTGCTCTGAAGGAATAAAGAGACAATAAAGTAATAAACAGTAAAGTTCACCAGAATTACCATCAAAGTATAATTTCTATCATGAATGAATGAACGTTACACTTATATATCGCCTTTCTAGACACCCAAGGACGCTTTACAATCAACACACTCCATTTACACACACCGGCGAGAAGCGGCATCCAATCACGCACAGCATACTTTCAACCGGAAGCGACCGTCCACTTGGAGGACTGCATCGAGCACTAGGGGGAATCACCCAGGACAGAGTGCCAACCATATTTGGGCAAACATACATACACACATTCATACACAGACATACACATTCATACACACCAGGGTAATTTTTTAGAGTAGCCAATTCAACTGATCTCCATGTTTTTTGGACTGTGGGAGGAAACCGGAGACCCCGGAGGAAACCCACGCAGACACAAGGAGAACATGGAAACTCCACTCAGATGTGGACTCGAACCCAAGACCCCAGCGCTGAGAGGCGAACGTGCTAACCACCTAGCAAGAAACTAGCAAGGGCTTGGGATACTATAGCAACCACCTAACAAGTCCCTAACATCCATCTTAGAATCCATAACAACTGCCTAGCAAACATCTGGAATACCATAGCAACCACTTAGCAACAGCTTAGCAACCACTTAGCAACTCATTAACATCCACCTGGGATACCATAGAAACTGCCTAGCAACCACCTGGGATACTCTAACAACCGCCTAGCAACACTATAGCAATCATGTATCCACACACAACCAAGGACCTGGGATACCATAGCAACTGCTTAGCAGTTCCCTATCAACCACCTGTGATATCAAAAAAACTACCTAACAACTTACCTGGGATACCATACTAACTGCTTAGCAACCACTTAGCAATAACTTAGCAACCATTAAGCAGCCGTGTAGCAACCACCAAGCAAAAACACCTTATTGACCATGTAGCAACAGCCTAGCAACTACCTGGAAATGGAAACCATTTCAGCTACACAACCAGTTTTCTAGTTTTCAGATTAATGTTGTAAATTGGACACCAGGGCTCCAGAGATGTAAACTGATATTAACTGAAAATATCTCTTTCAGTGATGAGATAAGATGAGCTGAGATGAGCATAGCCCTGTATCTGTTTGCATGTACAGCTTAGCTTGTTGCTGAGTTTTATCTGCACAGTAACAGCTGTGATTTTAAGTGTGGCTCACTGAAAACAAGCAATGTCTCCAGTTTTAAAGGTATACAATTAACCTAATTACTAGTTGTAGTCCTTTAGTGTTGGGCTGGAGTCATTTAGCCCTGTTTAAACACCTAAACCAGCTCTCATCACTGCGATATCCAACCAATTTTCATCCATTCTCATAATAAAAATGCATATATGGAGGATAGATACAGTTGTATGCAAAAGGTAGTGTGTCCGGTTAACCTCCATGTATTTATTAATGTTGTACATGTAAATAAGTGAACACATTTACACATAGTAAATAAATGTACTCTGCAGCTGTATGCTCAGTGGAGCTCAAACGACAATGAGTGTAGATAATACTAATACATTCAGTATGTGTACCTAATGAAGTGGCCATTGAGGATATTCAGTCCAGATCTGTGGAGTGAATGTTAGCATGTCTGTAAATGAGACATGTTTTGTTTGAATAGATGAGAAGAACACAGTATAAACAGCCTTACAAAGGGAACAGAGTTAACTCTCCACCAGTGGGTGGAAGAAGAAGCCATCAGAGACAGAGAGAGGGAGGTGGGGAGGGTGGATGGAGCAGGAGGAGGAGGATGGTAAAACAGCATCGTCATGCAACATTCATTCACTAAGAACATACATATGAAAAATTCAGCATTCACAGGACATGTGCACATATGGACAACGCATGTGAAGGACATAAAGACACACACAGCTGCCGGATGTATTCAGCGTTATTAGTTATAAACACTGCTCGTAGTTCAGAAACCAATAAAGTTAAAGAACGTGTTCTGCTTGTCTGAATCTGACGCGTGTTCGTATACAGTCCGTTTCTCTAATCCGTCCTTCAGCTCAGACTCACAGCATGACTTTTTCCCTCCACCCGTATTCCGAAAGCCCCGCCCTCCTGCGCGGTGATTGGCTGTTAGTTCACGTTCAAAAGAAGCCCGTTGATTGGACGATTCGCGCGTCCGTAGCAACCGTAGAGCACACGTCGATTATGAAGAAACACAAATATTTTAGTTTTGTCTTACATAAGTACATACATATAAAAAAATAATAATTAAAAAAAGTAAGAAATGTAAGAAATATTATTTATAAAAACTTCACAAGTATTCAAATATGTATTTCACGCACACTTATTTGTTTACTTTGTGAAAAAAATATGATTACAAAATGTATTCAAAGGTAAAATATATTAAAAACGACATAAATTTACAAAACACAGCAACAAAACATTGTCAAGACACACCGTTTAGGTTCTAATATATGCACGAAAATAAAAACAGAAAGGTGGCATTAATAATAAATTATTCACAATATTTTTGTTTGTTCGTTAAAAAAAGACACTTTTGAAAGAACACGAAACACTGAATAAAGATTTAAAAACTCTACGTTTGTGAAAGAAGATTAAAATATGATTGTTATTGTTTTGTGCTTGTCTTCACTTCCGCCCTCGGCTGTTTTAGCCGAACTGTTAGCCAATCACAGCGCAGGAGGGCGCGGCTTGCCTGAATATGGGTGTGGGTTAAAAAAATGATAAACCCTGAAGCTCCACCGCGGTTCGGGCGGCCGCAGCGCTGCGTGCTGATGAAGGTCCCGCCCGAACCGGAACGCGTTTTACTGGACTCGGATCGTCGCCAGATATCAGCGGGGCGCCTGAGCGGAGGGCGGCGGGCCGGAATAAGTGAGTTGAGCTCCGGGAGAGGAGTGAGGAGGAGCCGCGCAGGGGTGTGAAGGTGAGGGCTGGGTGACACGGAGCTGCCGCAGTAAATCTGCTGAGCTCAGAGAGATACAGGACCAGCAGGACCAACAGGAGCCTACAGGACGCTCTCTTTCTTCTGTATGGACCAGCATGAGTTAACTGTGCTCTGTCTGATCTATATTTAACCGGGAAACACTGGAGCAGTGACTGCTTTCAAGTAACATCCTCACATATGCTGCTGATATTTGTTATAATTAATATTTCATGCTGAAATGTAACTGTGGCAGATTGTCTTGTTATAACTGAGTACCATGTATGACATTGCGCAGGCTGCTGCTGCTTTTCTATATTACTGAGCTGGAATAATGACGTAAGAAGTTTGGTAACCTGCGCACGTGGTGGTTTTCTAATTAAGTGCTTGCGTGAGCGCGTGCGCGCAGGTGTGCGCACCATGCGGGACTGCGGCGGCAGGTGCACGTGCTCCCGCGCTCCGGCGCGAGCCCTGAACGGCCTGAAGGCCACGCGCCTGTAAAGGATTTTTTTTTACAGTTAATTGGTTTAATTGATCAATTAATTAATTAGTAGACAGACCCCACCTCCACCACCATCATGGCGGAGTCGGTGCGGCGCAGATTCATCCGCACCAACCTGTGGTTCTCCGAGTCCGAGGACCAAGGGCCGGAGAGCCCAGAGGGCGCCGCCGCCAACAAGCAACCGGGCTCAGCCGGGCAACGCTGCGACCCTCCCAGAGATGACAAAGAACCAGAGCAGCAGCAGGAGGCCGAGCAGGAGAAGAGGGTAGAGGATGATGAGGAAGAGGAAGAGGCTAGCGGAAAGGCCTCCAACACCGCTGGAAAGACAGGGAGCGAGGAGGAGGCAGAAGCGGAGGTGAAGGCGGTGTGCACCTCACCCGGAGGTCGCTTCCTCAAGTTCGACATCGAGCTTGGCCGGGGCTCCTTCAAGAGCGTCTACAAGGGACTGGACACGGACACGTGGGTGGAGGTGGCCTGGTGTGAGCTACAGGTAAGGACTAATGGCACCGGACACAACTCGGTCAAAAACTGGTGGCTAGTAGTAAGAGTAAGGGTGGCCGAGCTTTCAAGACTCAGCATCTTCAGATCAGTGGTAACAGTGAGTTAACTGGACTTCCACCACTCACCTGAGGAGGCTTTATCCATAAACACTAACCCAAGCTGGTAGGAATATGTCAAGGAAACTGGTCAAGTGGACCTTTAAGCAGCATAATCAGTAACAGACCAAAATTCTGGCAGCAGTAAGTCAGACTTTTGTAAACTTTGCCACTCATCAGTAGCCCAAAACTGGTAGAACATAAAGATAACTGGACTTGTTGCGTAATCTTGAAGATGTATCTTCACCCAACTGGGAGGCTTCACTGCATTCTTAAAAAGATGGTTCTTCAAGTTCAAGGGTTCTTTACTAAAGAATAGGGTTATATACAGAACCATAACACTCAAAAAACCCTTTGAATGACTTGCATAATAAAAACTACAGCACCTGCGCAACATTACATGTAAACCCACCAAAGCTAAGCAGGTCTGGGTCTGGTTAGTACTTGGATGGGAGACCTTGTGGTGTTCAGTGTTTTTTCATGACTTAAAAATGTTCTGCATTGTAGATTAATACTAAAGTCATCCAAAGTATGAGTAAGTACATATGTAATTATTTAGTAAACAAACAAGTAAACAAACCAGAATATGTTTATATTTGACATTCTTCACAGTAGGCACCTTTTGCTTAGATGCCAGCTTTCTTGGCATTTTCTCAGTCAGCTTTAAGAGGTAGTCACCTGGAATGGCTTTCAGTTAACAGCTGTGTCTTGAAGTAAAATCTAAAACATATTTTGGTTTGTTTAACACTTTTAAGTTTACTACATGATTCCTTATGTGTTCACTCATAGTCTGGATGACTTCAGTGTTCATTTACAATGTAGAAAAAAAAGATTAAAAAAAATAATTGAATGAGAAGGTGTGTCCAAACTTCTGACTGGTACTATATATCCACGCAAACATCTTTTTAAGAGTGGAGCCCAAACTGGGATGAGTCTAGGGAGTGGTGGGGTGGGTGGGTAGTTGTGCACGGTGGTGGAGGGAGGCAGGATGGGGGCAGGGACAGCATTTGTGCTTAGTGCACCCACATGACTAGCACCGGTACTGAAGATATGTCAGGATAGCTGACCTTGTTGACATTTTGTCATTCATTCAAGAGTCTTCATCAGTAATCATCAAACTCACCTTAGTGACTAGTAATAGCAAGTCATCATTAGTAAAGATGTTCTTCATTAGTAAAGTGGTTTGGATGATGGCTGCACTTCTGGAAATGTGCTATTGGGTGCCTTGAGCCAGTTAAACCCGCCAGTTCCAATATGGCTGAAAAGAAATTGGAATCAGTCTTTAAAATGAATGACTTCTTCATCCCTACTTGAATCATTCTTCTACAGTTCTCTCAGGCCACATTCACACCTGGCATTAATGTGAAAGTGAAAGAGGTACATTGACCAATATGCTTGCACACAGAGGATATTGACCTCCACATGTAACCCCTCTGTGCAGTGAGCACACTTGCCCGGAGTGGTGGGCAGCCCTATCCACAGCACCCATTGAGCAGTTGGGTCAGGGGCAGTCCTAGCCTGTTTGGTACCCTGGGCAAACAACCTCTCCACAGAGACCACGTCCTGCCCATATCGCTTATATCAGAAACTGCCACAGATTGGGTGTTAGGTGCCATCCAGACCAAGTAGATTATTAAGTGACTCTTCAAAAGCTGTTGGTTTGTGATTTTTGAAGGATTTTCTTGGTTGCACACATTAAAAGATGAAATACGGCCAGGCTCAGCAGCTAAAAATCGTTATTTTCCAACAAGCGACAGCGTTTGTCTGGACAAACACTGAGATTTGCTTACGGACGGGACTGAAATGATCAGACGAGCTCTCAGTCAGCTTAAAAAAGTCTGTAATTTTCTCAGAGGAGGAGGATAACAAACTCATTGTGCATCAGGATGTAAGTCAAATCACAGAGGAGCCCCTGTAAAAGAAGAAAGGACCCCAGGAGGGGTACCTGGTGGGGTAATAAATGTATTCTATTGAGACTCTTTGGAATTCCACTAAAATATAATGTGGGTCATGTGAAGGTGGTTAGAGTGATCAAATTGAAGACGCTTTGCACTTTATTCATAACTTGTACTTATGCTGGTCAGTTATGATCAGATCACCCAGGTGTAGACGTCTCATTCAGATCTCAGACCGACACTGCAGTGCTTCACAGTCCTGCTGTAGTTCAGCATCTCCCTGCTGGAGAGCCAGCTTTAAGCTCGTGAAGGGCTTCTTAATGAGCGGATGAGTTGAGTCAGATGTGTTTGGGTTCCCAGGACTCTGATTGAGAACCACTGCTAATCTGTTCAGAGCAGATTTTGAGCTTTGGCTGCAGGTCAAACCCCCTGTCTGTGATTCATTCACAATTCAGAGCAGCGGTCACCAGCTCCTTCTTTCTGTTCAGCAGGATTAGGTGTGCTAGATATGGGCTGGATGGGAACTTTTCAGTTCTACAGGCCCATGAATTAGAGCTTCCAGATCACTTGATGTTTACAACCCCGACATTACATGAAGCATCTCAGCAAAACTCCAGACCAAACACAATGCACATAGAAATTTTTGTGCATTGAACATAAAAGATGTGATTTCTTGGGAATGTTTTACCAACATCAATAGTTTTTTTTTCTCAGGAAGGAACTAGGGATGCACCAAAATAAATGTTTTTGGCAAAAAAAAACCAAAATGGAATCATTTGGCTGAATATTGAACATGGTTCTTCGTTTATATAAATGATTATAAAGTTAATAGCCAAACTATTTCCCAAAATAAGTCTTGTACTCAGTCAGATTTAATGTCTATAGTTTAATAAATCAATTTGACATCATTAGATTTAATAGCATTTTAATTTATTATTCTTTTATATTTGTATTTAAAACAAATGTAAATGTGTTACATTATTAGTAATATTTATTTTAAAAACATGAGACAAAATGTCTAAAATGAATGATGTAAGTCACATGGATGTTTTTAGTCTTTAATGTGAGTGTCATTTGCTACAGACATTAAAACACTTCACATTTCTACTGGTAATTGTGAGACGGCCCCTAGCACTGCAACCGGCAGAGTACAAACACAACGCAAAGCTAACACACACAACGCAAAGCTAACACACACAACACAAAGCTAACATGCACAACACAAAGCTAACATGCACAACACAAAGCTAACATGCACAACACAAAGCTAACACACAACACAAAATAAAAAAACGCAACACAAGGCTAACAAACGCAACACAAGGCTAACAAACGCAACACAAGGCTAACAAACGCAACACAAAGCTAACAAACGCAACACAAAGCTAACAAACGCAACACAAGCTAACACACACAACACAAGCTAACACACACAACACAAGCTAACACACACAACACAAAGCTAACACACACAACACAAAGCTAACACACAACACAAGATAAAAAAAACGCAACACAAGGCTAACAAACGCAACACAAGGCTAACAAACGCAACACAAGGCTAACAAACGCAACACAAGGCTAACAAACGCAACACAAGGCTAACACACGCAACACAAGGCTAACACACGCAACACAAAGCTAACACACACAACACAAAGCTAACACACAACACAAGATAAAAAAAACACAACACAAAGCTAACACACACAACACAAGGCTAATAAACGCAACACAAGGCTAACAAACGCAACACAAGGCTAACAAACGCAACACAAGGCTAACACACGCAACACAAGGCTAACACACGCAACACAAGGCTAACACACGCAACACAAGGCTAACACACGCAACACAAGGCTAACACACACAACACAAAGCTAACACACACAACACAACACAAAGCTAAAAAACGCAATACAAAGGCAGGGGCGGACTGGGGAGAAAAAGTGGCCCGGGAGTTCCTGACAGACTGGCCCACTATATATATATATATATATATGTATGTGTGTGTGTGTGTGTGTATACTGTATATGAATCTATACATGGCACGTAGTTATATGACTTTTATTGTTATACTTCCAGCAATAATATGATTACAATAATACAATAATATGGCATAACAAAAAAACTAACAAACTTAACAACTTGACCCAGACAAAATACAGGGG
>BRDA01010298.1:17550-33013 GCA_036984385.1 Crenuchus spilurus
CTCTGTTTCTCTCTGCCTTTCTGTTTCTCTCTGTCTCTCACTGTCTCTCTGTCTTTCACTGTCTCTCTGTCTCTAACTGTCTCACTGTTTCTCTCTGCCTCTCTGTTTCTCACTGTCTCTCTCTGTCTCTCACTGTCTCTCTGTCTCTCACTCTCTCTCTCTCTCTCTCTGTCTCTCACTCTCTCTCTCTCTCTCTCTCAGGACCGTAAGTTGTCTAAAGCAGAGCGTCAGAGGTTTAAAGAAGAGGCCGAGATGCTGAAGGGTCTCCAGCATCCAAACATCGTCCGGTTTTATGATTTCTGGGAGTCTGCTGTCAAAGGGAAGAAGTGCATTGTGTTGGTAACTGAGCTCATGACGTCAGGCACGCTGAAGACGTGAGTCACAGATAGTGAGAGTTTATACATATTTAATGTTAAAGATCAGTAACCCTCTGGGGTCTTTTCTCATTTTTTTACATTTACTTATCCTCTTAAAAATGTCTGGAGCTACCAGCAGTTCCAGCATCTCTTCACATTCAGAGCTGTATGACATCCTTCATTTCTAAGATCCACACAAAAGGGAGGAGTCATACGACAGCTGAACTCTCATCTTTTTTCTCAAGTTGTTCTAGGACTGTAATATGATGTATGGGTTTGGGAAGAGCTTTGTTATCACAGTTATCAGGTTGGAGGGAAGCACTCCTGCTGATTATTGCACTGTAATGGGAGGTTGTAGGTTTTTGAGGCATCCCTCATTGACCAGTCTTTCAGCTGGACATCTCAGTCCCTCGTTTAGGAACAGTTTGGTTCTACAGTCCTTAGTTCTACTGATCCAGTTTGAAAAAGCGTTCAGAACAAAGTGGTTACCACACATGTACAGGCTCTGTTCTCTCTCAGCATCACAAAATAAAAAAACGGCACAGCTGAGCTCTCAAGCTGTAGGTGGAGCTACTCAAAAGGGGGTGGGGTTAATTCTAATGAGTTATCTTGTTGAAATAAAGGTTCATGTTTTTCAAATTCACTAAAAACCAACTTGTCATATAACATGTCCCCTGTGAAAATAAATGCATACCTCCATAACGATCTCAAGACTCGTTGATGCTCTTTGCTGTAGGTATTTGAAGCGCTTCAAGGTGATGAAGCCGAAGGTTCTACGGAGCTGGTGCAGACAGATCCTCAAGGGCCTTCACTTCCTGCACACGCGCACCCCTCCCATCATCCACCGGGACTTAAAGTGCGACAACATCTTCATCACGGGTCCCACGGGCTCGGTTAAGATCGGGGACCTTGGCCTGGCTACACTGAAGAGGGCCTCCTTCGCTAAGAGCGTCATCGGTAATGACCGGAAGTGGCTCGCCTGGGCTTGTTTTCACGAACGCCAATTTCATATTCCACTGCAGAGTCTAGAACGCAAATTCAGGGGTGACTCATTGTGGTCTTGAAGGATCACAGCACAGTACAGTTCAATCTTTCCGTGCTCAGTCATACCTGATTCGGATACACTCCAGGGCAAAAGAATATGGGCCAAACTCAGAATATTAACTTTCCCAGCATCCCCAGGACCCCTACCATACCCAACATCCGCAGCATCCTTAACATCCCCAGTGTCCCTAGCATCTGCAGTGTTTCCAGCATCCCTACCACCCCTACCACCCCAGCACCCTCAGTGTCCCCAGCATGTCCAGTGTCTCCAACATCCCAGCTTCCTTAAAATTCCCAGCATCTCTTGTGTCCACAGTGCCCCTAGTGTCCCCAGCATAAATTACATCTACGACTATTTGTATACAGTCAGAATGTGTGGCACCCCTCCACTTTTTTGATGTATGTGACAAGGTTGGAGACCTCTATGCAGTTTTTTATTCAGACCTATAAAAAGGATGAATATACAAATCTTTCCAGCTTCCTAATGTTATCAGTTCACTGATGATCTTCACTATCCTTCATATAGTTTAGTTTGTTCTGATTACGTGGTTAAATTAAAGTGTCCCTTGTTTGTTTCTCCTGTCTTTTAGGGACTCCTGAGTTCATGGCTCCTGAGATGTATGAAGAACACTACGACGAGGCGGTGGATGTTTATGCGTTTGGCATGTGCATGCTGGAGATGGCTACATCCGAGTATCCATACTCAGAGTGCCAGAACGCTGCTCAGATCTATCGCAAAGTCACGAGTGTGAGTCGGTACTGATCTAAGATCAGTCCATGTATTAATATCCAGTCTTATATAAAAGGCAGGTTAGTGAGATTACACTTATTTTGATAAATATAGTGAAGGAGAATCACTTCCTGCTCTAATACACCTTATACAACCGTTCAGAATTAACATCATTATTATTTTATTGATATATTATTATCGTCATTTTTGCATATTTTTCCACTTATCTCAGGTGTTGTCAGGCAAGACATGTCTGGAGTCATTAAAATAGGACTGGAGAACTAGGACTCATCAGTCACTTAAGCAAATATTAAAATGCATCACCAAAATGCATCAATGAGTCAAAAACTTGTGTAGCTGAATGCTGTGTCGGCCATCTTGGAGCAGGAAGTGCTGATGTAGCTCGGTTTTAGTGTTGATGAGCATCAAAAATCCAGAGGACTCTGATGTAAGATCTCTAAACCACATCCACTATCCTGGCACACCTTCATTAACATCGGGATGAGCTTTGAGTGGGTTCAGAGAAGTTCTCCAGATTAAACGACTTGGCTAGTTATGTGACTGTTGAGTTCTAGTGTTTGTTAGCAATGCTAGCCTCACAACTCCAGTTGTAAATCAGTGTGAATTGGAAAATAAAATAGTTTTTGTTAATGTCATAAGTATGTAATAATGAAGATAAATCTCTATTATATCATATGAATATCATAGGACACATTTATTGTGCCATTCAGTTAAAATATATTAAAAAACAGATCTGATAAAGTTAATGTAGTAAAAGTTTAACGTTTATACGTTTATATCATATTTCACACATAAATATGTTTTATTTTGATTGTAAAACACTTGGGTCTGGAGTTATGAGCTGTACACTCTCTTACCTGATGACTATGTTTAGCTCTGCGCTGTTTGTAGCTATAGTTTGTAGTTTGAGAGCCGGAGCAGTAAAGCTGAAAACGCCTGAAGCTGGTATTGAGCTGTGCTGGAGGTTTTAAAGCTTTGCATTTTTTTTTAGAACTGAGACAGATTCTCACAGTTAGCGTCAATATCATCAGTCACTTTTTAGCTGATACACTCCCACATCCCACATTGTGTGTGTGTGTGTGTGTGTTTCACTGCCTGTTGGGTAAAATGCCGAGGTCAAATTTTCCCACTCTGTGACTAATAAAGGATTACTAAAAAATAAAATAAAAACATTTCAAATGTTTATTAATTGGGATTAATCACAACACAATAAGCAATTAATCGTGATTATTCTTAGTACACTAAGCAATCAATCATGACCAATGTCATTACACAGAACAATTAATCATGCATCACATCATTCATTAATTGCCTGATTGTTAGCACTGTAAGCTGGTGCTCAGTGTATTTTCCTGCTCTTGGTAAGACTGCTGTTCTTGTGCAGGGGGTGAAACCGGCCAGTTACAGTAAGGTGACGGTGCCTGAGATTAAGGAGATCATTGGGGAGTGTATTCGCCATCGCTGGGAGGAGAGGTGAGGGCACACCTGAAAAGATACCACATCAGCACTGTGTCATTTACTGATCATACACAGTATGGAAAAGTCTAAATGTTTGGGATTTTAGTGATTTGTGCATCTGGATATGTACAAGAAAAACAAGAGGATTGACTATTTGATTGAGTGATTGGTTTGTTGGCTGGTTGATTGATTGAATGATTAATCAACTGATTGATTTGGTTTTTGGTGGGTGATTAATTGGTTGGTTGGTTGATTAATTGATCAGTTGACTTTTTTTTACCTCAGTTTTCTCCCCAATGTGTTTGGTAGCCAATTGACCCACCCATTTGTTGACTCTCCCTATCACTTGTAATGTCCCTGACTGTAGGAGGGTGCAGACTGACACAGGCCTCCTCCAATACATGTGAAGTCAAGCTCCACCTCTTTTCCAACTGTTGCTGATACATCACGGCTGGGCAGCCAACATGCTCAGAGGAAAGTGCAGGATCCCCAGTTCTGATGGACTGCCTGGCAGACGTCTCAGCCAGCTGACATTAATTAGTAGTGCTGGGGAGAGAGTGCCATCTTACCTGCACAGAGAATTTTGTTTTCTCAGTCCCCGGCTCTCGGGCTTTGTGCAATCCTCAGATCATAGTGTCAACGCCTTAGTGTGCTGAGCCCATCAGGGCCTGTGGATTTGGTTGGTTGGCGGATTTATTGGTTGATTAATTAATTAATGAATTAAATTGTGAGAATATAAAAACCAGAACATTCTTCTCTGATAACAGAGCTGCTGACTGGATCAGATCCGGTATCATACATGTGATCATTCTTAGAAAACTGGTTTGGTTTGATGTGACATTGAAGCTGATGTAAATGTTTACGTCCACCAAATTCAAAATTTTAGTGTCATTTGTACCACATCAAGTCTGAAGTCTTAAGCCTGCAGTTTTATTCTCGCACCTCACGTGTGTATAAAGTTTTAACAGTAGAGCAGATCTTTCAGACGAAGTCTCTGGACTGTAACATACAAACACCTGCCTGTAGGGCATTAAAGCCTGCTCGGCTGATCAGATAAAGAAGCTGAATGTCATGTGAGCAGTTCACCGTGATGTGTGAACATCCTCAGATAACGAGCTGTGTGGCTTCATCATAATCTACACTTACAAAGCTGGTAGATGGTGCCTGGATTAAAATGTCTTTATCCTGACTGGATTCATTTAAGGAACTGTCAAGTCATCCGAGTGTAATGATTTTCAGATAAGACATATGAGCTTTCGTCGTAAGGTGTCTGGGCTCTCCCTTAGAGAGGGTGAAGAGTTCGGACATCCGGGAAGGGCTCAGAGTAGAGCCACAGCTCCTCCATGTCAAGAGGAGCCAGTTGAGGTGGTTTGGGCACCTGGTAAGGATGCCTCCCGGATGAGGTGTTCCGGGCATGTCCAGTTGGTAGGAGACCTCGGGGAAGACCTAGGACATGCTGGAGAGATTATATCTTTCAGCTTGCCTGGAAACACCAAGAAATCCTCCCATATGAGCTGGAAGAGGTGGCTGGGGAGAGGGATGCCTGGTGTACTTCACTTAAGTTGTTACCCCCACATCCCGGACATGAATGATTGATGGATGGATGGATATCAAATATAGATTGCTGGTCTTTTAAAAAAGGTTTAAAACTGTTTACACTGCCAGTAAAAGGCATAACATTAGAATAAACCCAGTAGAGGAAAAGTTGTGCTGTTTGTAAAGGTACAGCGGGTATAAAAAGTCTACACACCCCTTTCAGGCTTTGAAAAATAAACTAAATTCTCTTAATGTGGAAAAATAACTAAAATAATGTGGTTGCGTAAATATGGACACCCTTAAACTAATACTCTGTTGAAGTGGCTTTTTGATTTATGACTGTATTCAGACTTTCTGTGTAGGAGTCTCCCAGCATGGCACATCTTGACTTGGCAATCTTTGCCCACTCTTCCTTGCGTAAGAAACAGCCCAACAGCATAGCAGTGGTTCCCCACAGGCCATTGATGCCAGAGGGGAACAACAACTCCGGCGAGTGGTACAGAGCATTCGACACACCACAGTAGACCAGTTAGCCATTTAAAACAGTCAATAAGGCCCCGAGTGGCTCAGCAGGCTAAGACGCTGACACTATGACCAGAGGATCGCGAGTTCTAGGCGAGTAGATGGTGCTCACTCTCCCTATCACTTTCACACTACAATGTCCACTGGCTCAGGTGTCTACTGATTGGTCAATTCAGAGCTGGGAATCCTGCGCTTTCCTCCAAGCGCGTTGGCTCCCCAGTGACGGTGTATCAGCGGTAGTTGGTGGTCGCATTACATGCAATGAAGGAGGCTTGTGTTTGATGGGTTAATTGGCAATTACTACACAAGGGGATTAAATTTGGCATATAAATAAATAAATAAAGACAATAGCAAACATACAGAAATTACTTCTCATGTTTACTTTGTACACATAAATATACAAAAATGTCTATATAAAGTATAAGAGGGATAACGGCCTTGCAGGTGTCATGTTATACCAAATTAATGGACAAGGTGGAGGTAAAGTATTCCAAGACATGAAGCAGAGGCTTGAAATCCATTAATTTTATATAATCAGACACCTCACCCAATGAAGGGCTTTGGGTGACTCACGTTGACCTTAACGTGGATGGATGGATGGACACTTCGAAGGATATTTTCTGTTACAAGCAATATTAGCTTTTTTAACCAAATAAATGCCCACATTGTAAGAGCAGGCAGGTTGCCCAGCTTGGTTTCCAGTCATCACTCTGCCAGAAATTCCTGGTCTGCAAACAGGCCTTTGTAGGCACTAGCTCACCCCTGTTTATGCCCTCTAGTCCTCATCAGTCACTTACAGAGACAGGAATGTTTCTGTGTTTTATGTTCATGGGGTATCTGGAGAGCTTAATTGGCCTTGGAAGGGGACATCACCGATAAATTCACAAGCCGTCTGGACTACGGTCAGGTGTTATTGCCGTTTTTGTGATACGACAGCCCCCCTCCTGTTTATGGTCTCACCAGGCTGTGGTCGCGAACCCCGCCGACACAAGATTCTTGAGTGATGCTGGGGGCTTCAGAGGCTGCCTGTGGATAGGGTAGAGCCACAGCCCTCACACACTCGAGGTCAGTTTGTTTGGTGTTTGAGCTACACGTTTTTCCACACTTCCTGGGTGCAGACGTAGCATTTGTGCACAGCGCCCTTTGCTGCACCCATTCTCCCTGGTGTCTCTTATTGTTTTGTTTGGTTCTTTTGGTGTTTGCATTTTGAGCCCAGATGTGTTTATATCCGGGCTTTCTTTCCAGTCGGGCCCACGTTCCGGTAACACAGATCAATAGCATTACATGATCATTTTCTTCAGATATGTGCAGACTAACCCTCTCCTCTCCATCCTCAGGTATTCCATAAAGGACCTCCTGAATCACGCTTTCTTTGCAGAAGACACCGGGGTCCGGGTTGAGCTCGCTGAGGAGGACGACGGCAAAAAGTCCTCAATTGCACTCAGGCTGTGGGTTGAGGACCAGAAGAAGCTGAAAGGGAAGTACAAAGACAGCGGTGCCATCGAGTTCACCTTTGACCTTGAGAGAGAAGTCCCAGAGGCAGTCGCTCAAGAAATGGTAAATAAACAGGAAGCTAGATACGTACAGACCACTGACTGAGGCTTTTTCCTCACTTTTTGTCTCTCCAAAAACGTTATTCCTTTCTCCTACAGCCTCGATTACAACTACATCCCCAATTATGTAAATTAGTTGATGTCATAAAGCGACTTTTAGGACAGCCAATAGCTACTTTCTTTACTGAGGAGTTGGCAGCAGTGCCACCTTACAGTCGAAGGTGTTCTGTGTTAGTCTGATGTCACACCTAGCTTCTTATTTGAAAACTACAGCTAAATTCAAGATGGCTACCAGCTTTGGCCCTTCCCCCACAGCTTGTCTGGGTCACTATTGCACCATTTTATGGGTGTTTCTTTACTTTTGAGACATGCTGTATTATCACTTTGCTTATAAACGATGTCTCCGGCTGTAGGTTGAATCGGGATTCTTCCTGGAGTGCGACGTGAAGCTTGTGAGCAAGTCTGTCCGGGATCGTGTGGCTCTGATTAAGTGGCGGAGGGAGCGGATCGTCACTGGAGGCGAGGGCCAGACTGGACGGAAGGGGGTGAAGAACCAGACCCAGAGTCTGCTTCAGGTTCCGTCCACGGGACTAACCCACGGTGGTGCGCCTGGCATCCAGACTGAGCAAGAGGAAGCTGAGGGCGAGGCGGTCACCCTGCTCTGTAGTGTCCCCACAACCACCAGCACTACGACTCGTAAGCACCTGCTACTCCTGTATGTTCTAGTGGATGCACTACCAGTCAAAAGTTTGGGATCGCCCAGAAGCATCCATCACAACACACATGCTTATCAGTCTTGTGGTAGAAGGGTGATGTAGGGCAGTGTCTCCCACAAGTTTATAGCACAATTTGGACTCCAGAATGAGTACACGGTTGGTAGTGTTAATAGAAAGAACTTAATGCACTTATGTTCAAATGTAAATGCTGGAACAAACAGCGGTCTTATATCACCTTATCCAAATCCAGATTTATTCAGGTGAGACATGAGATCCAGAGCTGTGATTTTTTTCGGCTGCCTGCAGAGTTTCACATCACCAGTGAGTCAGCAGAATGAGTCATCAGTGAACCTTCAAATGACCATGAAACAGTCACTCACCCCTAGCTGCTCCTTCCACGATTACAGTATCTGCTTCCACCTTAACAGCTTTAATTGCTGCTTTGTGAATAAAGAGTACACTGAGGGCACTAGAGTCTCTCTTGTGGAGCACAAATCATCTGTAATATATACTTAAAACGCCTTTATTATGAGTGGCATTCCTTCAGACACATATAAAAGCAGTGATTACTCTCTTTCATCACGACTTCAGCATCTAATTGGTGTTTTTTTGTACCCTCCTCTTCACCCTTGCAGCAGACAGTACCATCAGCTCCACGGTGATTTCAGATGCTGTGCACAACATTCCTTACCAGGCCCTTCCAGAGCCCATCTGCACTTCCCAGATACTGCTTAGTCCTCCAGCCCAGCTCCTGGTTCATCTACAGCAGGGAGCCCCATCACACCTTACAGCTCAGCTGCACCAGGATGCCCAAAAGCAGCTTGTTGCTCAAATGCAACCAGGACCCCAACAGCAACCTGTTGCCCAACCGGAGCCACTACAGCAACCTGCGATGCATCAAGAGGCTCAGCATCAGCCTATTATCCATCTGCATCAGCCTGCTACTCAATTACTCCAGGGGATACAACCACTGGCTGGAGTCCAACCACAGACAATCACTCAGCTGCATCATGGGGCTCAGCAACAGCCAGCAGCACAGCTCCACCAGGGGGCTCAGCAGCAGCCTATAGCCCAGCTCCACCAGGGGGCTCAACTACAAGCAGCAACACAGCTCAACCAGGGGGCTCAGCAGCAGCCTATAGCCCAGCTCCACCAGGGGGCTCAACTACAAGCGGCAGCACAGCTCCATCAGGGGGCTCAACTACAAGCGGCAGCACAGCTCCACCCGGGGGCTCAACTACAAGCTGCAGTACAGCTCCACCAGGGGGCTCAACTACAAGCGGCAACACAGCTCCACCAGGGGGCTCAGCAGCAGCCAATAGCCCAGCTCCAGCAGGGGGCTCAACTACAAGCTGCAGCACAGCTCCACCAGGGGGCTCAGCTACAGCCAACAGCACAGCTCCACCAGGGGGCTCAGCAGCAACATATAGCCCAGCTCCACCAAGGGGCTCAGCAACAACCGGCAGTACAACTCCACCAGGGGGCTCAGCAGCAACCTATAACTCAGCTCCACCAGGGGGTCCAGCAACAGCCGGTAGCACAGCACCACCAGGGGATCCAGCAACAGCCAGCAGAACAGCTGCACCAGGGGTCTCAGCAGCATCCTATGACCCAGCTTCACCAGGGGGCTCAGCAACAGCCTGTAGCCCAGCCACATCAGGGTGTCTTTCAGCAGTCCACTCCACAGATACACCAAGGAGCCTTTCTGCAGCCCTCTATACAACTGCACCAGAGTCTTTTTCAGCAGTCTCCACCAGTAAGTTTATTTTTGATTTGGATACATTTTGTAAACATAAATCTATCACAGTTGTTTTGTGCTTAGTTAGAAAGTTTCATTTATGAATTCTAAATGTTTTCATTTCCTGTTTGTTGTTGCTGACGATTCAGCGACCTGGCAGTAATCCCTGTCAGTCGCAGGATTATGTCTTGCCCTACGAAAGCCTGATTGGTGCCAGACGTGGCAGTACCTCATTTCTTGACATACTGCAGAGGAGAGCCTGTTTGCACACTCATAGAAAGCCCCTGACTCACTTGTCCTGTAGTTGTCCAAAACAGGACACAGTAATAGAGCATCTTTCTTCGGGTCCCTTTTTGTTGTCACCGTTGCTCAAGGACACTCCGACTCTCAGGAATGCGTCTTCAGCTCATGGATGCGACTCTTGTACTAACTTGTCTTCTGCAAATAGAAACCATCTTGCCCCGTCATGCTGCCCACATTTCTGCCAGGCCTGTGCTGCTCTGTTGGCTACAAGAAAAGGGAGCAGTGGATCACGTGACCACAATCCCCTCCCCAATGCCTCCCCAATCCATAGAACCTCAGTGTCCCCAAATCACATGACAGCATCTTCTGAAAAGTCCCATCCCCATACACTTCAAATTGATGCAGCCTTCTCAAAAGTTCTAAATGGATCATCTCCCATTGACCAGCCTGTGCCATCCAAAGTGCACATCACGCCTCCATCTCCTGAGCACGTAAACCGTCCCTGTTCTGTGCCACCACTGCTTCCATCTTCCCCTTCCCTAAAACATCAGACAGCACCTTCTTCTTTACACATATTAATCCCTTCACCAGTCACGTCTCCAAAACAGAGGTGCTCTTCTTCTCATGTTGATCCATTTTGCCCACTTAGCCCATCGTTAAACCTCAGTGTTCCTTCAGGGGACAGTGTTGATCTCTCTCACCTTGATCGCTGTTTGCATCACATCATCAATCGCCGGACCAGCTCACCTGTCCTGATGGACAGAACTGCATGGCAGCAAAGCAGTAGCTACCTGCTTTCTCAAGATAGTGTCCAAAGCATGGGATCATCACCCAATATACCGCACAAGGCCGCTCCAGCTCCAGTGTCTGTGTGTGACAGCAAGGTTGGACAAGGTCTCATGGTATGTGAGAAAAAGGAGGTACACTGAAGCATCTTCTGTAGAGCATTAATTCCTTTATGGAGCTCTGCTGCTTGGCTAAACCTCATTTGCTTGCTTCAGTGTGGAATTCTATCCACTCCACTATGAATCCTGCTAGTCCCCAAAATACCCTTTATTCCTAGACCATACAAACTTGTATCTTCATATAGTTGTAGCCTAATAACCCTCGGGAGTCGCCGATCACAATAGTGACTCGAGTTCCAGTAATAGCATAAAAACACAAAACCTCTGGTGAGCAAGCCAATGGTAACACTGGCAAGACTCCCTCAGAGCTGGAGGAAGAGATCTTAGGAGGAACCAGACTTGCATGGGGGCCCATCCTCTGGTCAACTCTTTATAGACAATCATCGTACCATCTTCAGAGGCAGTTGTTGTGTTCAGGTTTACTGATATAGTGATAGTAGTGACGGTAAGAATGATACAAGTAATGATAACGGTTAATAGTATTATTATTAATAATATTAATAGTAATAGTTGTAGCAGCAATTAGAGGCCATATTAACTTTGGGGCTGACAGCTGCTCTGGAGCAGGTCATAGAAGTTTCTGGGTGAGCAGCTGGTCCAAGGCAGGCAGGAATCTCATCATGCAGAGATCTCAGCAGTCAGGAGTCTCAGCGGTCAATACTACACTATTGTGAGGCTGGACTGGTGAGCAGTCACTCACTGGAAAAAGATAGCGAGTTGGAATGAGTTCTGTATGGATTTATGAAGAACTTCTGTCTTAAACTTCTGTGCTAGTATTAATTTGATGTTCCCTGAAAAACAGAGATATGGTCATTTAAGCGTGATGTAAAAAGTCAGGGAGGTAGGGGCGAGATGCCTGCAATGAAGCCACACAAGGTCCTGCCACCTAATGGACAAAAAAGGAACCTCACATATACTTTTTATTGTAAATAGTTGTATATAACTTCTCAGTTCTTGCTGTTCTGTGTTCACACCTGTGTTAAGATTGCATTTTTAAAATGTTTCTGATGTTTAATGTGGTACTTAAGGCAAAATCCAGACTATTGAAAGTCGACCAAATAGTGCAAGACTCCCAAGGGTTACATTGAACAGATGTGAAAAACATATGGCCAGGGGTCTCTAGTGGCTCAGCAGGTTAAGATGCTGACACTATGACCAGAGGATTGTGAGTTCGAATCCCGGTAATGCTGTTCGCCATCGACAGCCGGGGCCCCAGAGAGCAAAAATGGGCTCTCTCTGGGCGGGTAGATGGCGCTCTCACTCTCCTTATCACTCACACATTGCAATGTCCGCTGGCTCTGGCATCTACTGATTGGTCCATCAGAGCTGGGGATCCTGCACTAAAACAAACAGTGAATGTCAGCAGAAAATTACCCTCATCACCAAAACTCCTTCCAGAAACTTCCCCTGAGCTGTTGTTTAGCCCTTTTTCTTTTAGCTTCCACTTCTCCAGCTTCAGCTAATTATTCATCTTGTCACATTAAAACAAACACCGCTGCACTAGCTTTTCGGTAATTATTAGCAGCGCTGCTGACTGAATGAAGTATTTGTAAAGATTGCCATTCTTGGACGTTGTGTTGCATGTCAGAATGAGTTTCTTTCTTATCTGTTCATTTTTCAGCCCACTGCCACACTGGCTCAGACTATGTCTGCTCCAGCTACACCAGCTCCGACTGCTCCACCTGCACAGGAGGTGAGATACATGCAGGTTCCCAGTGACTGACAAAGCAGCATCCGCTTCTGCTCGAATGTGATATGTGTGTGCGTGGTGTCCATAACGAGTAACTTTACCTGTGTTCTCATGGTGAAGTGGCTTAATATTTTAATTTAGCTTGTCTTTCTTTCTTGTGTTTTTATTTCTCTCAGTTTCACCTCTATCTCCATCCTGCAGCTTTCCTGTCCCAGGTAGACCCACCGTCTCAGATCTGTAGAAACACCCTCATCCTCCTGTTGCTAAGCTATCAGTCATTGGCCTTTGGATCACCATTTTGAATGGGAATTACTGTATTGTGATTTCATAATTATCTAAAAACTGCGAAACTGAATAGAACACACTACTGTATATGGATAAAGTATTTGGAAATCAAAGGGATTTAAAAGAGATTATTTTTAAACGATAGCCCACCTGGTGTAAGACATTGGTGCCAATAGGTTCATGTTTAGACCTATTCTATTGGCAATACTTCTCTACAAGGACTAGACAAGCTGTGTTTACATCTGTATCAGTAATGGGTGTAAATTAAATTAGCTTCTAATACATTTATTAGAAGTGGTGTCCACAAACATTTGGACAAACAGTGTATGTAATTGAATGTGTTGTTGGAGCCTGGCCCACACTACAGGGTTTTTCCAAATCTGATGCTGAAAATGTCATCATGAAATTTTTAGCCAATTTTTTTGCTCCTTGATCGTTGTTAGTCTTCAAAGTCCTCACACTACATGATCTGTCCTAAAGGAAACGCCACTTACTTAATTATGCTCATGAACAACAGCCCAATCAATGGTTCTGGTTCTCAGAACCTTACAGGAGGTTCTCACAGACTGCTACTTCACAGGATTTATTGCGAACAAACGTGACTTTAGATCTAAACAAACGTGGGCGATAACAGCAAGACAATTGCTAATCCAAGAAGGAGGACATGAAATGTGAATGAAGCCATGATGAAGATGAAGTGCTCATCAGTGCTACAAGCCTGGGATGTAGCATTTGATCAACCTGTATCAATGTATCGACCAACCAGCAATTCAGCTTCATCAATATGATGCATATGCATCAGTTCCAGTTCCAGTTCCAGTATTCATCCACATTATCGCAGATCAGACATTCTAGACGTCAAGTTGTGTCTCTAAACTCGATGTTTATAGAAAAGCAGAGACATGATCATTTCAGTTTTATATCAAAATCATATTTACACACCTGCAAAAATTGCAAGAGGAGCGAGATGTCCCTGAGGAAGCCACACAATGCAGCCAACACTGCCCCCAAGTGGACACAAAAGGAAGCTCACATGCTTTTGTTGTAAATAGTTGTATGTAGCTTTGTTAAATGCTTTTATCTTTATCTTATTTTAGATGTATGTGGAAAGTAACAGTCAGGTCACAGAGGTGATGAAGATGCCATTACAAAGTATTCAAAAACAGACCAAAAAGCCCAAGACTCACAAGGCTTAATGTGCCTCATCATTTTAAATCAGTATCTGAATCTTATCACATTGTGGTAAATTTAAAAGGACTGATATCAGGCTCTGAAATGCTGGTCTGCCAAAGTCCCACGCTGATCTAACGAGCACACGGCTTCATTTAACTCTCTCTCTTTCCCTTTAAGACTTTATCAGCACTGCAGCCTGTTGTGGAGTCGTCATCGGAGGCTCCGCCTCATCCTCAGCATCTGCTCCAGTCTTCTCTGCTCAGCAGTGTTCCTCAGCCGCCTCCTCAAGCACAGCAGACTGTTCCTCTCCTGCAGCCTCTGCAGATCTCCACACAGGTGTGTAAATCACAGAGAAACGGTGCATGTGTTCCTCTCTCATCTTAGTTTTGTGGTTTAGCTTTTGAGTGAGAAGTTAAGCTGTTTAGCTTAACCGCAAAAAGTATAAATATCCTGACAAATCAACTTAAATCTGATTAGTTTGAATATTTTAATGTGAAAGTGCACAATCACTGGCCAATGAATCTGACCCATCCAGGCAGGCATGTGCCAGAAGCTGTGGGTAGCCCCTATCCATGGTGCCACGGAGCAGTTGAGGATTAGGTGTCATGAACACGTCAGTCATGACTTGTCAGGGGATCGAACCAGCGACCAACCAGCCATCCGATGCCCCATATTATAAAATTATAACTAAACTGTTATCTGATTTATATTCTTCTTCTATTTCATTCTTCAAATTTCTCTCCTGGACAGTCACCATGTACCTCAGCACACTTTGAGGTATTGACACTGTTCTAACTCCAGATGAGCCCCGATCAGGCTGCTTGCCCTCGACAGCCGGGGCACGAGAGAGCACAATTGGCCGTGCTCTCTCTCTGGGCGGGTAGGATGGCCCTCTCTCCCCAACACTTCTAAGTAAGGTCGGCTGGCTCAGCGTCTGCCAGGTGATCCATCAGAACTGGGGATGCTGCACTTTTTGTTCTGAGCGTGTTGGCTGCCCGGCGGTAATGTATTGGCAGCATTTGGAAAAGAGGCGGAGCCTGACTTCACATACATCAGAGGAAGCCTGTGTTAGTCTGCCTCCTCACAGAGTAAGAAATATTACAAGTGATGGAGAGTCAACGAATAGGCGGCTTAATTGGCTACCAAACACATTATAGAGAATAGCAATGAAACACCATAGGTACCAGCTAGCAACATCATAACAACTATAAGCAAACATGGCAAGAGCCTGAAATACCATTACAACCACCTAGAAACACCCATCTACCATCCACATAACATCAAAATTATACTCACAGGAGAGAGAGAGAGAGAGAGAGAGAGAGAGAGGAGAGAAGAGAAGAGTGGAGAGAGGGGACAGAGAGAGAGAGAGAAAGAGAGACAGAGAGAGAAGAGAGAAGAGAGAGAGAGAGAGAAGAGAGAGGGGACAGAGAGAGAGAGAGAGAGAGAGATAAAAGAGGGAGAGGAAGAGAGATGGAGAGACAGAGAGAGAG
>BRDA01010298.1:33072-56787 GCA_036984385.1 Crenuchus spilurus
GAGACAGAGAGAGAGAGAGAGAGAGAGAGAGAGAGGAAAAAAGAGAGAGGAGAGGGCACAGAGAGAGAGAGAGAGGAAGAGAGATGGAGAGACGGGGAGAGAGAGGAAGAGAGATGAAGAGACAGAGAGAGAGAGAGAAAAAAAGAGGAGAGAGGGGACAGAGAGAGAGGAAGAGAGGGGACAGAGAGAGAGAGAGAGGAAGATGGACAGAGAGAGAGGAAGAGAGGGGACAGAGAGAGAGAGAGAGAGGAAGACGGACAAAGAGAGGGGACAGAGAGGGAGAGAGAGAGAGAAGAGAGAGAGGAGAGAGGGCACACAGAGAGAGAGGAAGATGGACAGATAGAGAGGAAGAGAGATGGAGAGAGAGAAAAGAGAGAGAGAGAGAGAGAGAGGAAGACGACGGACAGAGAGGAAGAGAGATTGAGAGACAGAGAGAGACAGAGAGGAAGACGGAGAGAGAAAGAAAGAGACGGAGAGAGGGAGACGGACGGAGAGAGAGGAAGAAAGAAAGCATCACCAAAACATTTCTCTAAGCCTGTTAATGTGCTGTAGGACACAAATAATCTAAATAATAATCTCACGTCTGAATAAGAAATCATAGACATTTTCAGATCATGTAATTTGGCAGGATATAGATAGTTTTTGCAGTTTTGGTATTTTTGCCCTTTTTCATGTTATATGACCTTCACATTTATATGCAACATCCTTCACACTGTAGGACTTCCCACAATGATCCACAGAGGTTACATAGAGAAATATTATTGTGCAGAAGAGCCTCAGTGAAGGATCCTGTGGCATGCCTACTTCTGTTTATTTTTCTTTCTTTGTTTTATTTTTCCTTTCTCAGTTCCCTTCGCCATACCCTGTTGTGCCAACAGGGGGCACTCCTGCTGGAAGCGAGGCAATGCCCTTTTCCCCTGTCCCCTACTCTTCTCCATATCCCAGCGTGCCCTCACCCTACTACTCTCCCAGCCCAGTCCATGCCCCACTGTCTCTTGCCCCCATGCAGGCAATGTCCACCATACCTGCTGCGGGTACTCCCCAAACACCTGTATCAGCTCCACTGGGCTTACCAGCCCCAATCCCTCTCCTGAGCATGGCCCTTCCTCCGTCCCTCATCCCCTCACAGCATCAGCAGGTGTACTCTCCTGCTCCTCCGCCAGATGGCGCTCTTCTTCAGGCCCAGCCTGCCCCAATGTCTCTGCCCTTCCCTCAAATAGCGCCTCAGCCGTTGCCCTCCGTTCCTCAGCAAGAGCCTCGTATCTCCACACCATCTGCACAGGTACATGCTGTTCCGGTTCTTCTGTATTGGGATGTGGAGGGTATCAGCAGAGCTAAAGCTAATGAATAGTACCATCATCAATCATGTAGTAAACTTAAAAGTGATAAACAAACCAAAACATGTTTTAGATTCTAGTAGACACACAACTGATGTCTCAAACACATTAAGAGGCAAGAAATGCAAGTCCTGAACTCTTGACAAGGCATGAGATGTTGGGTTCATACTGTCTGCAATGAAAGTCAAAAGTAAACGCAACAAACACTCGATCACCTGTTCATCTGATGATAAGGACGCCTTAGCTCCCGCGGCTGGGGTAGAGCTTTATTTGTAGGCTGTTTTAGCTGAGGTAGCACTGTTTGAGGTTGAGACTGGACACCGTGGATGTTTTGCAGAGAATATTAACCTGATGTTAAAGCTAAAGGCCACATCTTTTCCCTCTCTAGGAGGACACTCTGGCACATGTCCACGCAGACCTGACTTGCGTTCAGTCACCTCCGAAAAGAGAGGAACCTGAGCCGGAATTTACTCCAGCCAGCTGTGGTGGGTGTTGATGTGTCATGTTTTAGGTACTTTAAAGGAGCAATAAGTCATTTTCACCATCAAGTCTTCTTCATATTGTGAAATATACATTTAATTCATACCTTGTGTCTCCACTTGTGCATTTTACCAGCTCCACTGACCATATAGTCACCAAAGCTCCACCCAAATGATACCTGCTCTGTGGGGGGTCTGACCATTAAGTAAAGTATACAATGAAACAGATTAACTACAGTTTGTAATTATAGAACTACAAAGTGCACCTGTCTGCTCAGTGGAGCTGATAAAATGTAGATACAAGGTATGTGTACCTCTGCCAGTGATTATATACTGACACCTAGTGGCCTGGATGTATGAGAGATTCTATTAAAAGCCTATTTCAAATATGGCTGCCCCCATGTGAGGGACCTGCTCTGTGCTACATAATCTGGTTCCTTCAGAGACTACGAATGAACTTAATTGTCAAGTGATTTGCACTTTATAAATATAAAAATGACTTTTATAAATATTTTTTTGCTACATTTGGTGGTAAAATGACTTATTGCTCCTTTAATTTTATTATATTTCACTGTGTTAAGTATAGATTCAAGCTTTAATATGAAATCGTATGCAAAAGTTTGTTTTTCTAGCTCAGGTCACATCTAATGTTTTATGTTAAGTAAATAAAAAGTGTGAATTAAAATGTGGATGTTTTCACTTTTTAATAAATGTGCTGTGTAGTTTAACTGGGGTTTTATTCCTAATAGTGTAACTGTATATACTGTAACCCTCCTGATGTTATGTGAACAGCCCTTGGAGACAGAGCTCAGCAGATTGTCCCTGAGACTCCTGCACTTCCTCTGCAGCCTGTTGGACCGCAGACAGCAGCTGCGGCGGCTGAAAGTGGACCGGGCAGCACTCAGCAGGTCCTGGACACAGCCTCTGTAGTCATTCCCTTGGCTCCTGACCACAGCCAGGAGGTAAAGTCACAGTGTTACCGCACAGTGCCGTATTGAATATAATGCCGTTAAGGCCAGTTTATAGGCCATTTACAGTCTATACAGCATCACCTGACTCTTTCATAAAGCAGCAGTGCTTTATTAATGCCACAAGTAAACGTTACCACTGTCCAATCAGAATCCTCTGAATTTAACGATATCCCTTATCACAGTATTCTTTTCTTAAAACAGTCTTAATTAGCTCAGGAGGCCGTGGACTTCATGGATGTAACTAGTATCACTGTGTTTGTGTTACAGGAGCCTGTGCCCATGCCCCTGCCCATCTACACATGTGACAGGTGGGTTCAGATCTTCGTTGTCGCTGTTGTAGGAAAACCTTTAGAAATGACAGCCGTGTAAACATTTGATGCAATCTGGACCAGCAGTCACAGCACCTGCACAACATAACATACAAACCCACTGAAGCTAAACGGGTCTGGCTCTGGTCAGTGCTTGGATGGGAGACCTCTTGTGTGTCTGCCGGAAGTGGTGTTGGTGGTCAGCAGGAGACAATATTCTCTGTGGCTCCTCAAGCCAGTGACACTGTAACATGGTCTGAGATGTCACAGATGCCATGTGACGATGTTTACTGCATGTATAAACACGTGAGCACAGTAGTCAGTTGTAGCAGAGTGTAAAACCATCATCATGGATAAAGAACATGATAGTATAGTGTGAAGCATAGTGGAGGCAGCTTCTCAGACACCACTAACTCTGTGGGATGCTCTAGAGCTGCTGTAGTGAAGGTGTAGAGAATGGACTTCTTGTACATTGAGCCTCCCAACAGCATAAGTGGTGCCCCATGGGTCACTGATGCCAGAGGGGAACGATGATGCTGATGATGCAGTTGACACCACAGTGAACCAGTTAACCTCGATAATGAAGAGAGCAAAAATTGGCAGTGCCCTTTCTGGGCACGTAGATGGCGCTCTCTCTATCACTCACACATTGCAATGTCCGCTGGCTCAGGTGTCTACTGACTGGTCCATTCAGAGCTGGGAGTCCTGCGCTTTCCTCCGAGCATGTTGGCTCATCAGTGACGGTGTATCAGTGGTCGTTAGAAAAGAGGTGGTGGCTGCATCACAACGGAGGAGGCTTGTGCTTGTCTTCACCCTCCTAGAGTCAGGAACAGTGCAAAAGTGATGTGGAGAGTCCTAATGGATGGGATGGGCTAATTGGCTACTAGTCCATTGGGAAAGTTTATAAAAAATAAGATAAAAAATTGCAAAAATTTATTAATAAAAAAAAAGCCAAAGTATTATTATTTCACAGCCTGTTAGCCAGTCAGAGTGCAGATGTGATGTAGAGAAAGGACTGATTTCTTCTGTTTGAATGGATTAATGATATTTAGTACCAATATAACAAACAGTCCAGTTTCTAATTAATGGACTGGACTTGGCTGGTCTCCACAAGTTCACCTCATCCTGAGACGGAGACGAGACTGAGACCAGTCTCGAGAACTATAACACGAGGACCTGGAAGTTAGAATCAGCCAACATTGACATGTGATGGACGTTTACATCAGCAGACGTTGATCTTTTGTCCGATGGAGGTACCACTGAGTAGCTGTGAAGTTTGCTAATGAAAGTCTTCTGTTGTGTTCAGTGTGAACTCAGACGCAGCCTCAGGTAAAGAGATGAGTGACAGTTATGACACCGCCCCCGGCGGAGGGAAAGGTGACGGGAAACCCCGGAAACATCACCGCAAGTCTGCCCGCACGCGTTCACGCCAGGAGAAGACCAACAAACCCAAACTCAGCATGCTCAACGTGAGTTAGCCTGTGTATGTTAGCCTGTTAGCAGATTAAATCAGTGTGTGTTCAGCAGTCAACTGACCCTGAAACTACAGTCACACATCAAACACGAGTGAATCACAGATCCTTTTTGTTCAGAATTGAGTTCAAAAAGGTTCTGTAGTCATTACATCTGACACATTTTAAGCCTTTTTTCTTTTAATGTTGATCAGTTTGGCTTATAAATCCAGATTATCTCAGATTATTATTATATGTGATGGTGAGTAAATGACTATAAACAGTATAAATACTCTGTATCTCAGATCTACAGCTGCTACATTCCTAATATCAACACTCCTGAACCAGAGACACCATCAGAAGTGTCTTACCTGGACTAAGCAGAACCAGAACTGGTCCAAAGTTTTCAGATTTCATTTGTAAGTCTGGAGAAGAGTGGACAGACACTCAATCCAAGCATTTGAAGTCCAGTGTGCAGTTTCTGTGATGGTTTGAGGTCTCATGTCATCTGCTGGTGTCAACACAACCGACTACCAGGAGATTTTAGAGCAATTACTACTACTGAGTAGTTTTCTGTGAATTTTTAAAATTTATTAAATTTTTTATCTCATGCTTTTAGTTTGTAGCACTTTGAGATTTCCAAAAATGTAAAGTGCGTTACAAATAAAATTATTATTAGGGTTCCGAGCAAGTGTTGTTTCGATTATTTTTATTCCGATTCTTTTGCTCTAAAACGGTCGTGCAGACCAAACTGTAAGGCCTAGAGACACGAAACTTGGTCAATAGGTAGTAGTCCCCACTGCTACCCACCGCTATTCCTTGACTCAAACAAAGCTAATTTGCCATTTGGACCATCAAGCTCCGCCCACTTAGATTTTTTGCTAATTTGCATAAAATGTGAAACCAACTTTTGCGAACTAGTCCTAGGATTTTTGACCAATGCTAAAATACCTGATACAGTGGTGACCCTACTTACGAGTTTAATCCGTGCAGGAGCCGAGCTCGTTAGCTGGTTTGCTCGTTAGCTGGTTTGCTCGTTAGCTGGATGCATTTTCCCCATAAGAATACATGTAAAACTGATTAATCCATGTCAGCCGGCCAATATACAGTATACTTTAATATGTAAATAATGTGTTTATATGGGTTTTTAAAACATAAACGAGACGACGGCGCTCGTGTAGGCTGGCGGCTAAGGAGGACAGGAGGACGGGCGTACGTGTATGGCATGGTTACACTTATCATATGAAAAGTAAAAGTAAAATGTATCTAACTTTCTTGTTCACTACCTTTTGCTGTCTTTGCATCGCTTTCACTAGCACTTTCACTTTCACTGGACAGCGGTCAAAGGTAATGACTGACCTCTTCTTCTACACTAGCATCTAGGGGATGCTACGACCGCTGCGCCCCTAGTGGTTGGCATACTTGAACTGATTTAGGCTACTCGTTACTTGGAATTTTATTCGTTACCTGGAACAAAAATATTCCGAGATCTCGACTCGTTACCAGGAATACTCGTTAGTAGGGATGCTCGTAAGTAGGGTTACCACTGTACCATCATGTTCAGGACAGAAGGCTCCTCAATATTTCTTAAAAAAAAACTTTGAAATTTGTAAACAATATGTCCGCCATATGCACATTAGCACTACCGAATTAGCACACACTATATTTAATTAGTTGTTTCTAATTAATTAGCAATTTGACCTCTAGATGGCGCTATTCATTTAAAAATTGGTAAATTGATCACTGCAATGATTTGAAATGGACCTTCTGAGATGCCGTGAAAGCCTTTAGTATTAGACCATATTGTTGCGATTTAAGATATTATATGTGACATTTTGCAAGGAACCCATAAATATTATTTAATAATAATATTTATTATTATTATTATTATTATTATTATTATTATTATTATTATTATTAATGCTTCCATCTGCTGACAAGCTTTATGCAGATGCCCAGCAGCTCTCCACAGTGCCAACACTACTACTGACCATCATATTACTGTGACTGATTGGCCAACTCATGAGTTATAAACCAAAATAATCAACATTAAAGCAAAAAAGGCTGAAATATGTCACTTTACAGGTAATTTGAATTAAATTATGAACAAAAAATGATATTCTGGTCTGATGTATGACTGTATATGCTGACTGGGCTCCGACCCCTACATCTGGACATCTACTGTGCAGTAACTGCTCTCTCGCTCTCTGTCTGTCTCTCTGGTGTGATCAGGTTTGTGATACAGGTGATAAAATGGTCGAGTGCCAGCTGGAAACCCACAATCACAAAATGGTGACCTTCAAGTTCGATCTGGACGGAGACGCCCCTGAGGAGATCGCCACTTACATGGTGGACGTCGTTTCAATCATTTTTCAGCTTTGTTTCTGATTCTTGGACCACAATTAGTATATAAATCTATAACCTTCTCAAATCATGTGCTGTTAGGTGGAGAACGGCTTCATTCTGCCCATCGAGAAGGAGATCTTCATCGACCAGCTGAAGGACATTGTGGACAAGGCTGAGGACATGCTGAATGAGGAGGTGGAGGGAGACAGATCAGCAGGCCTGAGGGACACCCAGCTTCAGGGACAGTCTCCTGGAGGGCTGGGGGATGAGGTGAGGCCTTTTGGAGACCTTAATGGTGCAAAAGAAGCCCCCCTACAAGCCAAAGTCTTTGTTTTCTCACAGAGTATAAAACAAAGAACATCAGCGCCACCATGTGGCCAAAGTGTAGAATGCAAATTGACTTCTAAAGCCAATATCACAGGGTTTGTGCTTAGTGCTGGACGGCATATTCTTTTCACCCACTGAAGCTAAGCAGGTCTGGGTTTGGTTAGTAATTGGATGGGAGACCTCTTGTGTGTCTGCTGGAAATGATGTTGGTGGACATCAGGAGACACTATTCCAGTGTTCTGCGTGGATCTCGATGTCTTGGTTCAGTGACTGGGACACTTTACTGTTTAAAAGCCACATGACATCCGATTTTTACAAATCTGATCCACATTTGGAGGTGGTTTAAAAACCTTATTACAGTCTCAGTGCTCTAGCTGTAGCCGCTCAAATCGGATTCTGGAGTGTCTTACGTCACTCACAATACAACACTGAATGACACATCAAACCCAGAGTGACAGGAGTGTACAGATCCAAGAAGCGCCACAGAGGGCACCACAGCAGAATCCCAGGTTGCCAGGTCCCGAAAAATTCTCCTGCCACTGTCTGACAGAATGCCGCCTTACACAAACTTAAAACTAACCTAAAATCTAAAGACTCTAATCACAGATGTTTGAGGAAGTTATAATTGCTGTTAATTTAAATTTTACTCTTAAATTTGATTAAATCTATATTTTCAGATCCCTCCACTGGGGTCTTCTAATATTAGAAAGTCTAAGGCATCTCCAATGCTACTATTTTTCTGTCACTATAAGATTTTGGCATATTTTTAAAGTCCAAAAATCAACACCCTCATGAATGAATGAGTTCATTAAAAGGTTAAATTTTTTAACTTTCTTCATGTAAAGCACCTTGAATTGCCATTGTGTATGAAGGGTGCTATACAAATAAACTTGCATTGCCTAAAATAAATATCACAATTTTGCGGGAAAACCACAAACCTGGCAACTCTGAAGTGACGTCACCACTGTAATTACTGACGCCTGCACTGTTACCACAGAAACCCAAACATATCTGATCTCTTACTAATAACAGTGTAAACAGTCATCTCATCTCATCTGATTTGAGAAGCTAATCTAGTTTGCCTGCAGTGTGAACGTAGCCTAAATGTCTCACTCCTCAGTCTCTCCTCACCTCTGTCTGATAGCTGTGTGCTGAGAGTTCTGGTTCTGGCTGCAGGTGGATGCTTACCACTAATGGTGTTTAAGGAGCCTCTAATGTCCCAAAAGTCTAAGAGCTTTGAGTGTAAATAAGAGTTAAGTTAAAAATGAGATGTCATCCAATTCTGTTACAAAAAAAACCTATTTTTTTATTGTTCATCTGTTTTTTTAGACCACAAGAGGACAGAGAGATGGAGCTTCACAGCCGGTCTACCAGCAAAATGGTAAAACCTCACACATTTGGGTCTTTTGTGTACACTAGTGAATCTCCAGAAAGCTCAAGTGTGTTGATAATTTAATTAAAAAAGATAAACTGTCATATATTTAATATTAATTACACATAAATGTCACACATTTCAAGCCTGTTTTGTTTGAACATTATTGTTTGAATAGTAATTTACTTTATTTACTGAATAATGTTGGTTGCCAAATATTCGGTGCATCCCTAAGATATACCCATTTAAAGGTTCTTCATTGGTTCTCGGCAATGCATATCATAACAGCAGATAAAGACTCACCCACCACCACCACATCAGTGTCACTCCAGTGGTGACAGTAATCCACCGCACAAATAATATCTCCTCTGTGGGGGGTCCTAGGCATTGAAGAACAGGGTGAACAAAGTGAAACAGATGGACTACAGTCTGTAATTGTACAACTACAAAGTGGTCCGTGATATTAAAGATGTGCATTTGTGAGCCCTTGTTTGGGTTCTTGTGTTCTCCACAGTGCTCCATACTGGTAAGAGGTGGTTCATTATCTGCCCTGTGGATGAGCCTCCTGCTGCAGCCAGCCAAGATGTGTCCTCAGAGGGAGCTCCAGCTACACAGATGGCCCCTATCAGTACACTGAGTGATGGAGCCGTCCCAATTCAGCCTGCTGAGAGCACCTCAGCACAGCCACTAGAGGGCAGCACTGCATCTGCGTCTGTTTCTATAGGTAGTGTTTTTACTTCTCTAGTAGTCTGTGATTACACTGTGGGCTGATAAACTGTTTATTCTCCACCAGTTTTTTACATTCTTCACACAAGACATTTTATCATATTTTATTGATATATATATAAAATTTATATGCAAATATATCATGCATTCTATAGTTCCCTATGTGAACTTAATTGGATAGCTTGGCTAACATGGCTAACATGCTAAGACTCCGCTGTACAGGCCAAAAGACAAAGCTAGTTACTATGCAGACAATTTCAAGTGCTATCCTCACTGTTTTTGTAAACACAACCCATACGACCACCTGAATGTAGTGCAGCATTAGCCATGTTAGCCACTATGCTCTGCAGTAGCTTATGTGGTTCTGTTTATATCTGCACCATTAGCAATGACACGGATGCTCAGCTAGCTATCAAAACTAGAAAAACCCCTGCAAAAAGTGACCTGACCACTAAAATGAATATTTTGCACGGATGGTCATTGAGAACATTTACTTGTATATTTTGTTTCCTCCTCTATCTGGAATATTTCTGATTTTAATTTTAAAAATAAAATCTTAGGCACTGCTGCTTTAAATGTTTACTCTATACGTTCTCCTTATCAGATTCAGAAGGCTATGCCACAGCGCCCCCATCTGGCGACAGTGATGCTCATGGATTCTGCAGCCCACTTTCTTTGACCACCACAGACCCCTTATCCTTGGCTCCTCTGTCTCCAGTGCCCCCTGTTCCCCTGGCCGCCGCTTTATCAGCACAGCCAGAAGATGGCGCTAGCTCAGCACAGCTACGGACGCAGCCTGCTACGGCCATCCGCAGCTCTCTGACTGTGGATGAGCCTTCGAGCACAAAACTGGGCTCACTCTCACCAATGCATGCCACCCAGCAGGTGGCAGAGCTCGCCTGTGCAGCATCTGTAGCAGACAGTGTGCCTTGCTGCCCGCTAGTTATGCCGCTAGCACTGGACGTTAGCACGGGCGCTCAGAAATCCTCTCCTCTGACTTCTCCTCCAGCACACGAAGTCCCTTCAGCCCGAGAGCAGCTTCAGTCCATTTCAGAGCGCGGACAGCACCCTGTCATCCTGCAGCAGCCTTTCTCTGCTGTGGGAGGGGCCAAAGCCCCTTCGCTGCCTCAGAGCCCTGCCCCCTCCCAGCACCCTCTCGCCCCAAGTGAATCAGATGGTGAGGGGCGAGCACGGGTGGGGTTTGTGGACAGCACGATAAAGACGCTGGATGAGAAGCTGAGGAACTTGCTGTATCAGGAATACGTGCCCATGTACCCATCAGGCAGTGCGGCCGAGACCCCTGGCTCCGGGACAGAGTATATCCAGTCCCCGCCTGGACCTGAGAGCGCCACGGCGGGCTCAGGAACCAGCACACCCAGCCTCATTGGAGAGGGGCACATCAGACCTGGAGAACAGCTGGTAAGTTAAGAGAACCGTCTTGTAGGTCTGTCACAATTCTTACATATTATTTTCCAGTCATTAACTTCATTATCTTCACATTTGTGCTATAATTAATATTTATTTAATAAATTACATTTATTTATATGATATGTTAGATCTTATGAAAACAGACAACATTCAGATTTTTTGGGACAGTTTTATGAACATTTATTCAGCCAATTTGCTATTAAATAGTTAATTTCAAAATTAATATCCATGTTTAATTGGTTATAATCAAGCTGCTTGACTTTTGGAGCTGAAGATTTGAACGAGTAAAACTTCCAGGTCCCCCCTCCCTCTCCACTGCGCTCCAGCCTTGCCTCCAAAGCGCCTAGATAGAGGCAGCCTGCAGCATGTGCATTCCATCAGACACTCCCCTGGCTCTGATTGGTGGTTGTGGTGACATTAAAAACATTAGCTGACCAGAGGATTCACAGATTATTTGTCTCATGTACTACTGTCAGGGACCTTATTCCTTTCATTTACCTAGAGATTCATTGTCACTAAATCCACCCCTGGGGGGCAGCAGTGAGTAATGTATGTTCATTTTGTGCCTGAGGTATGTCTGTAGTCAGAGCTGCTTAGTTTTGATATACAGGAACTTGTTCTGGAGACATTAAACATTTTATCACAGTTATTTCATTGGCTCTTAATTGGCATGATTGTGACAGGCCCGGTCTTCTATATTGATGACATTTTAGTGTTGTTTTTTTGCATTTTAACCCCATAAACTTCAAACATTATTAATACTGTTAACTTTAGTCTTTCATTGCTGTTGCTTTGAGATGAAAAATGCTCTATAAAGTGTCTCTGTCTCTCAGCCGCAGATTCCAGAGAGAGTGGACAGTCTGAGCACGCTCAGTGACTCTGCACTTGGTGGTATGGCACCTGTTTTACTCACATAGAGCTTTATCTCTCAGCTATAGTATTACATTTCCCAAAAAGTTAAAGGTGCTCTAGAATGTATTTATTCAATATTTTAAACTCTTCCCTGATGTTTACATAGAAGGTGTGTGTCATTGGTTGGTGTATGTATGTGTGTGTGTGTGTATATATATATATATATAAAATACATTTTTGCACCAAATTATTGGAGAGTTGTATCAGTAAAAGTGCCGATAAATATCGATATAAATTTAATCATAATCAGTGTTGTCAGAGAAAAAAAAAGACACGAGGAGAGAAAAAAAGAACATAAATAATAATTTACATGGTATGGAGCAGAATTATCTGATATAGGATGAGAGTGTAGAGAAATGAGAGGAGATATGTCGAAAAACAGAGAGAGGTGCATGAGATGGAAGAGAAGTGTCAGAGAGAGGATGATTGAAGAGAAACAAGAGGAGAGCTGAGGAAAAACGAGAGAGAAGAGGTGCACAGTATAGAAGAGAAGTGTCAGAGAGAGGATGATTGAAGAGAAACAAGAGGAGAGCTGAGGAAAAACAAGAGAGAAGAGGTGCACAGTATAGAAGAGAAGTGTCAGAGGAGATGAGTGAAGAGAAACAAGAGGAGAGCTGAGGAAAAACGAGAGACAAGAGGTGCACAGTATAGTAGAGAAGTGTCTGAGAGAGGATGAGTGAAGAGAAACAAGAGGAGAGCTGAGGAAAAACGAGAGAGAAGAGGTGCACAGTATAGTAGTGTCTGAGAGAGGATGAGTGAAGAGAAATGAGAGTAGACCTAAAGAAAAAGTCCACAGTACATAAGAGGAGTGTCAGGAGTGAAGAAAAACGAGAGGAGAGCTGAGGAAAAACAGAGGGGAGAGAGAAGAGGTGTACAGTATTACAGAGAAGTGTCAGAGAGAGGAGATGAGTGAAGAAAAACAAGAGGAGAGCTGAGGAAAAACAAGAGAGAAGAGGTGCACAGTATAGTAGAGAAGTGTCTGAGAGAGGATGAGTGAAAAGAAACGAGAGTAGACCTTGAATGTGAAGTGATGCTGTAAAGTGATGTGACCTGGTGTATGGAAATTTTGAGGGTGGAGACAAGATAGTCCAGGATTTTGAAGGAGGAGACATCGTTTGAGGTTCACAGTATGCAACTCTCCTTTTTCAGCTATACTGACATACACAAACTTCCAATCTAGGGCACCTTTAATGTATTGAAACATGAACTATACATTACACTGCTTAGTGATAATAATCAGAAGTAACTCTTCCTACAGTTACTGTGTCAAAGAAGCATGTGATGCCCCACTCTACTTCCTGTTCAGGTTCCAGGACCCGCTTTAAGGTACCTGCTTCCTACAAGTCCAATTGTGTCCAATTATTATACAGATAACACTCGTGTACAGTAGTGAACAACAAACCCTGCTGAGACTGTCCAGCTGTAACCTTCATCCGCCATATTGTCTCAGAACCGACTCAAGCCAGAGGGTGGAGTCAAGCTCCCTCTGTAATGCAGACCCAATTTTAAGAAAGAATCCAGAGACTACGCTTCCGGGTAGGATTCAAGTGCAGAGAGGGGAGCAACAACTAACAAAAAAAGGAAAAACACTAAACAAACAATAAATGCTGTAGCTATGAATAAGGACAAGAGTCCTTACACTCTACAGGTGCAGTTCCACCCCAGGGGAGCCTCTACAGAGCCTAAGCTCCACTTGAGGGGGCCTAGATTGTGTAAGCCTCCCTGCCGGAACGACTACATCGGCTACGGGAGGCTTCCACAGTACACTGAGCGCCAAAAAAAGGAGCGCCACTGAGCGCCTCCTCCTCAGGCAACAAAAACAAATCCCTGAAATCATCCAATAAAATAATAAAAAAGCAAAATCCCTGACCTCCTTAAATTAGACTGAGAGGAGGCCAGGGACTGGGAAAGGGAGACAGACCAGGAAACTGAAATGAATGACCTGATTATTATTTTACACTTGAACATAATGTATCAACATACTGAACCCAAAAATGTTACATCACATTTGATTTTTTTTTCTATAAAAACCCAGAATTAAAAATAAATTAAAATAAAATACTATTAAATATTTAAATTAAATTACAATTAAACATTTTTAAGATGTTAACACTGGTTTAAATATAACATATGATGGTAAAATGGAGATGAAATGAGACTGATGTACTGTACAACTACTTACAACAAAAAGCAGCTGTGAGGTTCCTTTTTTGTTCACTTGGTGGCAGTGTTGGTATCCCACCTTGCTACTTTTACAGATGTGAAAAATTAATTGACCATATTTTTGTTTTTACTTGATCTGTCAACATCAAACTAAAACTAGGACAGAGTTTAGGGACCAAACTTGATGGTAAAGATCAACAAGACTTTGTCTTTATGCTGTGATGTCTATAACCAAATTCATGACCAGAGTCATTTTTGCCTGAGTAAGTATCGCTGTAATATAACAAAGATCTGCTCTGGTCACTCCTCAGATGATGCCTGTTCCTCCTGAAGGCCTCACAGAACAGCAGAGGAAGCAGCGGAGCTGGAGCAGTACAGCCTCTCCAGCGCACCCTGTTGGCTTTTATGGGGAGCGCAGCGTTTTTGCAGAACCAAGTGTGCCGGTCAGCACCATTGGGCGTTTCTCGGTGGTCAGTGCAGAAGACGAGGTGACCCGCAGAAAGCACAGCAGCAGATATTCAGCTCCGCCCGACTTCTACCTGGACGCTCCTCCCTCTCTGAGCAAGCGAGGCTCGCTGCCACGAGCGCACACCTCTGTCCCGGTGGACGTCCACGCTGCCCGGTTCATATCGTCCGACTCGGGCGCGGAGAGCAGCCCGGTCAAAATGGTGCCTCCGACTCCCTCCCGACTGGGTCACTCGGAGCGGAGGGGAAGTGACTTCATGAAGAGGGCGGTGGCCTTTCTGAAGCGTTCGGGCCGTAGCAGCAGTGTCCAGAGCTCAGACTCGCCCAGCAGGCAGGCTGGCGTGCACGGGTCGTGCCTGAGCAGCGATAACGACTCTGAGATGGAGGACTCGGACATAAAGAGAGAGCTGCAGAGACTGAGGGAGAAGTGAGCACTTTTAAAAGTGTGATTTGTGTGATGTTTTTACTTCTTACATCACTTACACATTCTTATAGCATTTACAGATAAACAGAAAAGCTACTTTCTGTTATTTAGCTTATACAGCAGGGAATTTTCCTTTATCGACACCAAACAGCGCCCACTGCTGGCCACAACCTAGTGTGAATTTTACACAAGTTATTGGTATCAGCTGTGGTTATCAATTATTGTATCAGAGCCCAAAATTCTATATCTCTGCTATGTTCTCTTAATATCCTGTAAAAAAAATCCCTCTTTCTTACCCTCCTGTAGACATATGATGGAGATTACAGAGCTACAGGCTCACCAGCGTGATGAGATCGAGCTGCTGTACCACCGACTGGGTAAAGCCCCGCCTCCCGGCCTCAACCTCACCTCCACAGTGCCCCCTGCTGGACGCAGACGCAGGGCCAGCAAGCACAAGCTCAGAGCTGGAAAACTGCTCAGTCCTCTTGTCCAGCAGCTGAGAAGCGTCACAAAGACCAGTGACAGCAGCAAAGTCAGCGATGCCGCCAAATACAGTGAGTCACTTCTTTTGAATGCTGGGAAAAAAATGATATTCACAGATGGCAATTAGCCGCTTTCACAGTGATCATTACTTACTTTTTATTTCATTTGCTTTGCAGCTGTGAACAAATGACCACAAAGTACATATTGTGTAATAGTAGTATGAACGTATTTTGTGCTGTTTTTAAAATTTATTTCAACATTAATGAAAACAGGCTTAGACGATATCATCTATTGTCATCAATAGCTGCTGCTGTTCTTTTTAGAAAACATCTTTCCTGTCCTGATGTTTAATTTTACTTTCACTTTCTTCTCTCATGGTCGAGCATCTTCTTCAAGCACATATGTCTGCTTACATATGTTTATACTATTGACTTAAGTGTGAAGAGTGCTTGTCAGTGAAGAAGTAACACGGCTTAGGGGCCTCCAGTGGCTCAGCAGGCTAAGACGCTGACACTATGACCGGAGGATCGTGAGTCTGAATCCCGGTCATGCTGTTTGCCATCAACTGCCGGGGCCCAAGAGAGCAAAATTGTCAGTGATCTCTCTGGGCAGGTAGATGGCGCTCTCTCTCTCTCTCTCTCTATGACTGTCACATTGCAATGTCTGCTGGCTCAGACGTCTACTGATTGGTCCATTCAGAGCTGGGAGTCCTGCACTTTCCTCCAAGCGCGTTGGCTCCTCAGTGATGGTGCATCAGTGGTAGTTAGAAAAGAGGAGGTGTCTGCATCACACGCAGTGGAGAAGGCTTGTGCTTGTCTTCACCCTCCTAGAGTCAAGAACAGTGCAAAGTGATGGAGAGAGTCACCTAGTGGATGGGATGGGCTAATTGGCTACTATTTCTACATTGGGAAGGGGATAAAAGGGGATTGACAAAAATGTATCATCAGTAAAAAATCGTCAGTCTGGCTGAGTCTGTGCTGGTTGGCAATAGTCAACACGTCTGATACTGCAGCACCATTTAAGGTGGAACAGAAATTAAGTAGCTTCCAATATGTGCTGTTTTCCTCACCTCCAGCACCCTCAGCATGTGTACACGAGGCTGTATGTAGACATCACCCAGCTTTAAATTGATGCTCTAAAGCACATACAGTCCTTAAATGATCACGTTTGATACACGGGCAGATAACGTAATGCCCCTCTGCTGAATAAACGCTCCCTGTTGTTGATACATTGAGGATCTTCTTCTTCATCAGGTGAGCCTTCTCTGAGCTTAAACGGCTCTCCAGCCCGAGCGTCCGTGGTGTCAGACAGTCGCTCTCGGTCAGGGACGAGCACGCTGCCAAGCTCTGTGTCCGAGCCGGTCCAGACCCAACAGCCCTGCTCTCTCAAGGGCTCAATGTCTTCTGATAACATCTACACTGGCCTGCAGGGAGAAGGATCAGGAGATTACAGCCGGCCTGGACAGGGTGAGCTTAAACATGAGGAGTCATCTAAAGGACTTTCTAAACTTTCTTTCTTTACCCAAACGGTTGTGAGTAACTAATACTAATGAAGATTTTTAATGAAATGTGGATTAAATGTGGATTATCAGAAATTAACACTCATCTGCCAGCACTGTGCATGTCAGTCTTTTTCACACAGACTATTATTTACCAGTTTGAGTTAAGAAGCAAATGGGACGCCCTGTATAATTAGGCTTGTAGCAAATTCACAGCAAACTTTTGTTAATTCCTAAGACCTCATATCTCAAATATCACAGATTTTATAAGAGAAAGTGCTGCATTTCATGGTTGTTAATAAAACTTGTTAATCGTACAGAATGTGCATTTTGAGAGCAGTCTTGAACCGCGCCAACATCTTTCTTACAGTTTAAATCATACAGAGCCTTTCTCCAGCACACACACAGTGCAATGTCTAGAGTCACTCGATTTGTACTGTACAGAGTCAGGGCAGGACATCATCAAGGATGTTTCTCATCCAAACTTTGGATTTTACAGCCTTCTCCCATCTGGTAGATGTTACAGGAGCCTCCGCTCACGCACTAGCAGACTCAGGAAGAGCTTCTTCCCGCAGGCTGTAATGCTACTGAACTCTGCACTGCCACTTTAACTCGAACTGTATCAATGCACTACCACTTAACTGCATCCTTGCACCTCTGTCCTGTTCACACACTTTATATGTGCTACCTCACATACATGTATTCTCTTAATAGTGTAAATATTTATTCACAATAGACATATTCAAATTTCTGCAACTTACTGTACCACCCCAGTGACACTGTACACTGCATTTCATTGGCTCTGTACCTGTACCTGCACAATAACTAAGTCAACTAAGTCATGTTTTAGTGAGGCACAGCTCACTCAACCCAGGAAAACAGTGTGTTAGTTCAGCTTTGGAGTCAAAGTTTCATCACTCTTGAGATCCCCCTGATTACCTGAATCCAAAATGTCAAAAATGAACAAGCAATTAAGAAACAAACCACGTAAATGTAGACTTTTCACTGCATCTCATGCTGTAAATGGTCGTCCAGAGTGGTGATCTTTTTTCTACCTTCTTCTTCTCTTCTTTTCTGGTTTGCAGGCTGGCCTCCCTATCCCCCGGCAGCCGAGAGGGTCACCTATAAGTCCAGTAAACCACGCGCTAGATTCCTCAGTGGGCCACTTTCTCTCTCCATCTGTTTGTATCTCTCTCCTCTCCCCCCACCCAAAACACTCACCAGTCCCTTGCCTCTCTTCCTTTGTCTTTCTTCATGTTTGTGCAGTTTCCTACTTCAAATTTCTTCTTTAAAGGGATATTCCAGTCTTTTTCAACCTTATCTCTTTTGCTGTGTCCGTAGTATATGCTGGACTGCTGTGGGCTTTGACTTTGATAGAGTTTAACAGAGCAGAAAACATTTAAACTCACTTTTACACAAAAAAAAACATTTTATCATAAATTTAGTTAAAGATACTTACTTTTTTAACTTAAAGGGCATATATGCAATTTTTCTTGAATTTTATTTTGTGTACTTATATTATTATTGTGTTATTCTGTAGCAAAAATAGACATAATTGATGTTTACATTATCATTTTCCAACCTCACTTAAAATTAAACAGGCTGTTTTTGTTACTGTCCCTTTAAGACTCTCATATGTAAATGAGCTGTGTTCTGATTAGCTGCACTGTGCCCTGATTAGCATCATTCTAGAAGCAGTCTGACTTGAAACACTCCTTAGAAATTCAGCATGAACGGGTGGAGATGCACTGCTATAAAATGATAAATGATTTATAAATGATTTTTGTGACATCATAAAGACGGTGATTTCAAAACAGGCTGTTTTAGCATCTTAGTTTTAATGTAAACAGTGTTTAAATACTACATTAAACTTTTTACAAAACCATTATTAATTATTAATGACATTAATAATGACAAACTTGAAAGGATACAAATCAGATCAAGAAAATTTTGGCTTATATCTGATGGGAGAAGGTTTGACCTGATGTAACTGAATATGCCAAAACATTTTAGTCATAGATCACCTTTTAAAACTGCTTTATATTGTTTAGGATTCTCCGTCTGAATTTGCTGCCTAAATCTTTCAGGCTGCACAGCACTAAAGGGACATTATGTAGGTTCATATTATAACTCAGATTTATACCACTAGAGGGCGCCTTCAGCAGGACAGAAACCGAGCTCAGTTCTATTTGATTGGGACTCAAACAACAGCAAAAAAACCACTTATTATAACTGAAGATACCACACTTGGTTTATTTGAAGCACAATTTTTAATTAGCAGCTCAAAATAGTCAGAAATGAGTAGAAAGAAGGGATTTTATACTTTCATGAGGCTCCTCTCTTTCGTATTTAACCAGGTCTTAATCCTGTGGTCTTGTTTTGTCTGTGTTTGTGATGTTTCTATGTTGAAAAAAAGCTAAACAGTCACAGGACATTCATCACAGTCAGATATCCATGTGGAAAGGTGCTAAGCACGGATAGATGCCTCGTTTACTGAAAAAAAGGGTAAACCGGGCTTGATTCAGCGCAGATAGAGGAGTGGAAGAATGTTATAAAAAGAGAAAATCAAAACACAATCTAGGAAAATGCCATGTCTAGTGTTTGAAGTGGAACAACAGGATGGACAGAGCATGGTACACTAACCCCCTAATAGGGTGCAAAGTGGGTTCTACTCTTCTGGCATACTCGCAGGTTGATGGCAAATAATGCCCGTCCTCGGGCACACTTGAGATAAGAATAAAATTTTTTTTCAGTGAAAGCTGCAGCATGCAGCACAGTGATTTAATGTAAGGGTTTAAGTAGTAGAAGTGTGCAGTGCACCATGATTGTTCCATCACGCTGTGCCAGTTCAAACCCTGGACGCGGCATACCTAGTTTGTGTTTTTGTTTTCGGGCACCTTGTTAGGATGCCTCCATGATGCTTCCCCAGAACACACTGAAGAGATTATATATCTAAGCAGCCTGGGAAGAGCTGGCTGAGGAGATCTGGTCTGCTTTGCTTTGGTTGCTACCCGCATACAGATAAGATGGAAAATGATGTTTTCTCTTTTTATAATGTTCTGCAACTCCTCTATCTGTGCTTGAATCCACACGGTGATGTTTTGCTTCGGGTTTTTCAGTAAACAGGGCAGCTGTCCATGAAGAATGACTCGCACCTTCTCCATCTGGCTGTCCTGTGATAGAAACTAAGTTGTCACTCAATTCGAAACGTTTTGCATACTCCAGACATTAATGCAGAAGCTCCTCTGTCTGTTCTCAGTGTAGTCATGTTTCATTTGTATCCACTTTGCCTCGTCTAAGGCTGTGTTCAGACTGCAAGCCTGAATCTGATTTTTGGTCTATCTAGATTATTTACAGATTGATTTTTGGTTGCACGAACACTCAAAAACCACATGAAACCTGACCATAAAGGGCAGAGTCCCAGGTTGCCAAGTCCCAAAAAAAACCTCTCCATCCTACTGTCTGCAAAGTCGTCCTACACAAACTTAAAACTATCCTAAAATCTAAAGAGTCTAATCGCAGGTGTTTGAGGAAGTTATAATTGCTGTTTATTACTCTTAAATCTTATTTTAGTCTCTAATCTATGTTTTCAAAACCCTTCACTGGGGTCTTCTAATATTAGAAAGTCTACATAAGGCACCATTTTTGATACTGTGACTATAAGAGTTTTTGGTTCATGTTACATTTTTAAAATGGTACAAAAACCAAAACCCCACCACCCTTGAAAGTGTGCTCACAAGTGCTTTAAAATAAATACTGCAATTTTGTAGGAAAACCGCAAATCTGGCAACTCTGAAGCCACATCATAGTTATTGACGCCTACACTGTTACCACGGAAATACAAGCAGATACACTTGTGATGTCTGGACGGGCAAATCAGATCTGATCTCTTACTAATAACAGTGTGAACAGTCATCTCAGCAGATCTGATTTGAGAAACTAATCCAGTTTGCCTGCAGTCTGAACGCAGCCTAAATTCCTCACCTCTTCCATTGCTCCTAACCTTATCATATACCTTCGGGGTACTAGATTACTTAGCTAAATTAACTTCTCAGCATCTTCACCAATGATTCTTCTCAGTCACTTGTTAAATGGTTCACTTCCATTCCAGGTTAGATCTGAAGCTGTTAGGCTAACATTGCTAACAAACATTAGAACTCAATAACCACTTGGACATTTCTGTAAAAATAACAACAAAACACACTCAAAGCTCATCCACATGTTAATGAAGGTGTGACAGACTAGTGGATGTGGTTTAGGACGGTAAGACTGTGAACTATAAAGATGAATAAAGCTCGGCACTACAGACAGACACTTCAGACAGCGGCAGTGCTGGTAGAAGACTAATCGTAGAACAAATTTCTCTGTATTTATAATGCTCATCATCGTTAAAACTAATTCTAGATCAGCACTTCCTGCTCCAAGATGGCCGACGTAGCATTCAGCTACACAAGTTTTTGTGGTTCACAGTAAGTTAAATTGCGTCAACTAGCCTGTGACGACTTCATTAACGTTAGGAAAAGGTTTGAGTGGGGTGAAAGAAATGACTGGGCTAATTTAGGTGACTATTGAGTTCTAGTGTTTGTTAGCAACATTAGCCTCATAGCTCTTCTCAATGTGAAAAATGTGTAAATATGATTTTTTGACTGTGTATGTGTTGATGTGATTGGTTGCTTCTGAACTCTAATGCTGACCTTTGACCTGTAGGGTCAACGCTGAAACGGCTCTGTCTGGGTAAAGAGCGTGGCAGCAGTGAGTATCGTCATACACTATTCTCTTTCATACATGGATGGTTGGATGTTTAGTGTGTTTTTTCTGGAATGTAGGGTTCTAGAGTTCTCTCTGTGGTACTAGATTAGAAAACATTTTGTTAGGGGTCAAATGTATTCAGTAATAGTGTGAATAGGGTGGCTGCAAGTCCTTCAGAGGTCAGAATACACTTTTAAGATTGGATTAAATTTACAGGAGGACTTAAGGTAATTTCTTCTTTTACAGGGGCTCCTCTGTGATTTTATTTAGCAGATGCACCGTGCCTGAGGTTTTCTCATCCTTTAGAAAATTAGGCTGAATTATCTGCTGTTTTAGCTAAATCGGAGTTCGTCTGATCATTTCAGTCCTGTCTGTAAGCAAATATCTGTGATTTTCTTGGCAGATGCCATCTTGCATTGGAAAATAAAGATTTTTGTCTGCTGCTATTAGCCGTATTTAGCCAATAAAACCTTCACCAATCACAAACTTAATCACTTAATAATCTACTTGGTCTGGATAGAAGATCTTTCACTCTGTTCTCTACCTGAGAGCTTAAATGGAGGTAACTTAAATCCATAAGAAAGATGAGATACAAGCTTATTACACAAGTGATTATAATCACAGCTACAGGTACAAATGTACTGTGATCATATCATCATGTGACTCACATATTTGTGTTTGTAAAACCCGACAACCCCCCAGAAACTCCCGTAGTTATTTTAATGCCGTCCGGATGCAGGAGTTTCAACACTGAGGAGACGTGTAAGATGTTAAAAACACACGTCTCTCTGATAAACTCTGAGGACGTCTTAATCTGCAGTCAAATGCTCCATCACTGAGCTATACCCCTGTATAAAGGAGGCTAAAGCTGGTGCCTGGATAAAGCCTTGTTTATACATGTAGAAACCCTGATCTCTCTGGTTTCTCAGGGTCTGGAGCTCCTCCAGCAGCATCGAATCAGCCGCAGATGCCCCCAGGTTCTACGCCCCCTCCTCACCAGCCGGTGGTGGGCCTGGCTCAAGCACAGACCAACAACAGCAATAACAAGGCAGAGCTTTTCCCAGTGGAGCTGCACAGGCTGCTGAGCACATGGAGTCCTACACACCTTCAGCCCCACGACCAGAGACCCCGACTGACCCCGAGAACCAGGACCCGCAGCACTGAAGGGGTGAGGAACAAAAATAAAGCTTTTCAGTTATGTGCACTCATACAAGACCAGACTCTGATCTATTTAAACATAGAGAACATAAATACTCAGTGGAGGGTGGAGCTTTCTCTGCAGACATATGCCATGTTGAGCATTACCAGCTTTTCTATTCATTTTAAAAAGCAGTGACCGACTCCTTCTTTTATAATATCTCTGTAAGAAAATTAATTAGCCAGTTTATTTAACTTATTTTGCTTCTACACCCATTTGCTTCATGCTTTTTAAACAGCACTTTATTTGACTAATGCTATTTTTAACCAGAAACCTATTTTCCAATTAATTTTAACCCTACTGCCGGCGGGATATTGATGAAATTCCGCATTAACACTTATATAACTTAAATATATATTTTTTTTAATTTCTAGGTTTTTGCCAATTTTTATCCCCTTCCCAATGAACCTTTCGCATAAATCCAAGTCAAAGTGGTGCAAGGGCAAAAGGCCTGAATGAAGGTCTTGTTGGGCAACTGAGCTCTCTGGATGAGGCATAGTGGCAAAAATCAAGATCAGAGTGGCACAATTTAAGTCAAAATAGGAAGTCATCATGTCTTGTTGTGTCAGTGTGTCAAAATGACTGTTGTTATCAGTTTAATCAGAATGATAATCTAGCACTGAACAGTCAACAATAGGCCTGAAATATTTCGAATTAACTATTCAATTGTCTTTTTATATATATATATACATTTATTTCTAGGTTTTTGCCAATTTTGATCCCCTTCCCAATGTAGTGGTAGCCAATTAGCCCATCCCCTCCGTTAGGCCTCTCCCCTTCACTTTGCAATGTCCCTGACTCTAGGAGGGTGCAGGCAAGCACAAGCCTCCTCCACTGTGTGTGATGCAGCCACCACCTTTTTTCAAACCACCGCTGATACACCGTCACTGGAGAGGCTAAGGAGGCTCGGAGGAAGGCACACAGGGTCCCCAGCTCCAATTGGGCCAATCAGTAGACGCCTGAGCCAGCAGACATTGCAACGTGAAAGTGATAGGGAGAGTGAGAGCGCCATCTACCCGCCCAGAGAGAGCACTGTCAATTTTTGCTCTCTTGTGCCCCGGCTGTTGATGGCAAACAG
>BRDA01010299.1:0-14599 GCA_036984385.1 Crenuchus spilurus
GCTCTTTTTATACCCAATCATGTTGTCAATTGACCTAATTAGTGTTAATTGGTCTTCCAGCTGTTCATTATATGCTCAATTTCCCTTTTCCAGCCGCTTATTGCTACTTGTCCCAACTTTTTTGGGATTTGTTGACACTGTGAAATTTTGAATCAACACATTTCTCCTTTAAAATGTTACATTTACTCAGATTAAACTTTTGATCTGTCATCTATGTTATATTACGAATAAATTATTGACATTTGCCATCTCCACATCATTGCATTCAGTTTTTATTCACAATTTGTTTAGTGTCCCAACTTTTTTGGAATCCGGTTTGTACATGTACATCATATCAGAAATCCATTGATGTAATGGATTTCTGATCATATTTACAGATATTTATAGATATTTACTCTCTGTAGGGCAAATAAGAGTGATAAAAATCGAAAATATAGAGCAACAATTGAATTCAAAATAAAAAATTTCCAATGTTTACAGCTCTTTGTCGACTTGGTTATTTATTCCAGAGACAGTCTCTCACAAGCCTGGGAATAACTAAAAATACTATCAATGAACGCACAGAATTATGGGATACTATAATTATCTACGCGCGAAACTTCTCAACCAATCAGCATTTAGAGACCCACCTATCTCATTAATTATTTCGCGGTTATTTTCCTGACGATGTTTCTTCAGGCTATTTCGGGTGTTTACGACGCAGCAGAAAAACTCAAGATGGCGGACAGCTCGCGGAATATTGCCGGTGTTCTGTCGAGTTGTGCTACACATCGATACGTGCTTTCTAAAGGCACTGCGCATGCGCAGACCTACACTTTTTAAATTATTTCTCCTGTTTTTTTTTTAATTATTTCTCGTGTTTTTTAAATAATAAATCTGTTTTTTTGTGCATTAAACAACCTGGACACACTGTCATTGCACAGAAGTGTAAATGGAAATGAATACTAATAAATACAATAATTAGTTTAAAAAAGCAGTTTGTAATGACCTCTCATTGCCATAACTTTATCATGATACAGTGATTTATGCTATCCAAATATAATACATACACTTCTACTGGGAACGTGCTCTAATATGGTGATTCTTTTGTATTTTTACAGTTAAATACACACTAGGGTAGCACAGTTCGACAGGGTAGCATAACTCGACAGAACACCGGATTTTGTGATTTTCCTGACGATTTGAATTCGCCATGCGTTAGAAAATTGCTTTTAGCCCGCGTGGCGTACTGATGACATGTTTTCCTCACCACACGCTGTCTGAGTTCGCCAAGTGCTAGACCTCAATAGTCACCAAAATCCCACTCAAACTGCATGCACATGTTCTCACAGGCTCGTGGATCTGGTTTAGGACACATTAGGACTTTAAATATGAACACAAACGTCATGTTCATAGTTGACAGTAAGCCATGCTATTACCGAAGTATTCTTAATGTATTTTCACAGAAACAACTGGGCGGTTTAGGTGATAACTGGGTTCTAGTGTTTGTTAGCAATGTTAGCCTCACATCTGCAGTTTAGATGCAAAATGTGCAGGGCACACGTCTTAGCAGATTGTGTAAATGTGATTTGGATTCTTTTAAGGCTTGGTAAATGTTTTTTTCCTGACATCTTTTCTTGTGTCAACTTTTATATGTATAGGATGGAGGGTGTGGAGGAGAGAGGCTCTAGCAGAAAGCTGGAGTTTGAAGGAAGCTCTAGCAGTGCTAACCGTCCGCCCAGACACCGAGAACGGCACGGGAAATCTCCGAGAAGACGTAGAGAGGTGAAAAAATCGCACAGAAGACCACACGGTCCAGAACAGACAGGAAACGATCAGCGAGTTGAGCATCACGAGCCTTCAGAAGCAGCTGAGAAAACTGAAGAGACACGTGAGAGCTCTCCTAAAAGACTGGAGCGATGCAGGTAGTAAAACCAGCACATCGTCTTTTACAATGTCACAAATAGATAGAGAGATACTTTATTGAAGTTACACAGACCTAAGCTATATGAGCTTTAAACATGTGTGGACCATAGTTAACTGTAATATGTAAGTATGTTTATAAATATACAGTCATTTCAGAATTTTATGACCACCTCAAACATGCATCTGCTTTGCAGCTCAGTGCTGATCCCTGACACGTTCCTCCTGTGTTCATTATAGAAGGGAACTGGTCCACTGTGATGTGTTAATTGTTCTGTAACATTCAAGTTCATTAATACATACAGTACATAATGAAAATATAACTATGGTCTAGACCCTAATGATCTTCTCAGCTGTCTTCACTCTGTGCTGGAGAGACTTGCAGTCAGATGTATGTAAACCAGGCAGTGATGCAGTTGCTCAGGATGCTCTCTATGGTTCCTCTGTAGAAGGTGATGGGAGGCGGTAGGTGGGCTTTCTTTAGTTTCCTCAGAAAGTAGAGACGCTGTTGGGCTTTCTTACTTATGGAGCTGGTGTTCAGGGACCAGGTGAGGTTCCCCGCCAGCTGAACACCAGCTCTTGACAGTCTCCATGGAGGAGCCATCAATGTTGAGTGGGGAGTGGTCTCTTCATGATTTACTAAAGTCAACAAGCATCTCCTTGGTTTTGTCAACATTCAGAGACAGGTTATGGACTTTACACCAGTCGTTTCACTCACTGGAGTGGTCATTCTCCTTTGGCATCAGTGACGCATGGAGCACCACTGTTGTGCTGTTGGCACTCAATGTCCAAGATATCCATTCTCAGTACACCCCTTTGCCCATGATGATGGTTTTACATTCTGCCGCAACTGACTGGTGAGCTCATTTCTTTATACATGCAGTAAACTCTGCCGTGCGGCATCTGTAACGTCCTGGACTGAGTTCATTCCAATGCATGGGTGGGCATCATATTCTGATATGACTGTGTGTGTAGACTGTAGATGCTACATAGATCTAGAACATATACATATAGAAGCTCTGTTGTAATAACTGTAATAAAACAGTGAAATAATAAAAGCAGAAATGGGGCAGTTACAGTAAATTGCAAGCAAGCCAGGCTAATGTAGCCAGTACATATATGCACATATTTATACATATATACACAGCTAGCCACATATATACATAACAGATTAAGTGACAGTAGGCAGTAGACATTGTCCCACATTCACACCAGAAATTATTTTTCACCTCTTGTCCCCACAAACAGCTTGTTGCAGTGGCCATTTCTGAGCTGGCCATTGGTTGCCATGATTTAATTTCTTACCACAAATGATCCCAAGTGTATTTAACAGCTTATTTAGCATTTCCGACACTGAAGACTACTCAGTAGTCTAAGCAGTCATGCTCTGATTTACCCCAGTTTATTACAGTTTGTTAATGCTGCCTAATCCCATTCACCAGAAATTCCAACCATTTTTTAAATACTTCTCCAAGCAGTGTTTCTGTCGGGGAAGTCCAAAACCGTGACAGTTTCTAATCCATCACTGTAGATTATAGAAATAAAAATTTAGGAACCAAAAAGAGGAATAATCATTTCACAGCAGTGTAGTTAAATCACGTACCTTCCTTCTTAATTCCCATTAGTAAACATTATCTTAGTCACATCACATTTCATAAACTTTGGTCAACGTTGTCGCGTCTCCACCCACTTTATGCCACTTATGCTTGTGCTGCAAATTCTAAGTGAATGATTTGCACATTAGCACTTTGCTGCTGGTGTAAACACAGGGTTACAGCTGTAAATCTCTGTGTTACATGTAGATTAGTGATGTTCAGGAAACCTCTTACTTGGCAAATCTGTTGTATAAAAGCAATAGAAGTTTTGGGTTTTAGGTGATGAGCTAATTTACTGTGAAAAACTTTTAGTATAGGACATTCTGTGCATTAGAGCTGTCGCAATACCAGAATTTTGATTTGTGAAGTGTCACAATTTGAGATGCACCAAAATGTAAATTTTGGGGTGAAACCAAACAAAATTAAAAATTTGGTTGAACGTTCTTCATTTCTATAAATGATTATAAAATTAGTAGTTAAACTATTTCCAAAAATAAGTTGTGTAGTTAGTCAGGAATGTCTGTAGTTTAATAAGCTGGTTTGACATCGTTAGCTTTAATAACATTTAATTGATTATCATTTTATATTTGTATATAAAACAAATGAAGGTGCATGTGTGTTACATTATTACTAATATTTAATAAAATGATGAAAATGTCTAAAATGAATGATGTAAGTCACATGGATGTTTTGTGTGTTTAATGTGAGTGTCATTGGCTACAAATTTTGAGACGGTCCCTAACACTGCAGGTGCTGGAGCACAAACACTAAGTATTCTGGCTTCATCATAACAAGTGTAGTTTAGTAAATGTTGTGCTTGTAGTTTGTTGTCTTCTTCCATTTCACCAACAAACTGTAACTGTGCTGGTGAAACTGTTTTGATAACTGGTGAGAAAAAGCGCAATTCTGAATGTGCAAAAAGGTAACAGTGTCATTAAAAACCACTTTCAGTAAATAATTTTGGTTGCTGAGTATTTGCTGCATCCCTCATTTATATGGTTTAACTTGTCTGTTCTTTTTATAAATGAAATCGTTCAACAGAATATTCAGATTGGTGCTTATTTGGTATAACGTATTTTTAAAAATTCAATATTCTGAAAGAGAGTATAAAATTGTTCACCAATTTTTTTATTATTGGTGCAACTCTCCACTTATTTCAGTCCAAACATAGTCTAAAAAGTTCTTCTACTTGATAAGTATTAAACTTTTTTTTTCCAGACGTGCTCATTTTCTCCATGGACCGTATCCCACAACTCACTTTGGACCCAAAGCCTGCATCCTGCCCAACCCGACCTCGATCATGTAAGTGTCACTGGAGTTTGCTCTCGTGGTCTTTGCTTCATGGACCTAGAGTTTTATTTCTCAAATGTTGCTCTTTGATGACTCTTAGACTGAATGGAGATTCTCATGGAAATCTTTGGAGAAATATGAAACATAAAGGAGACTGACACAGATTGTGTTTTATTAGATCATGTTCACTGCATATGGAAAGTGATTTCAGCCTTAAAGGGGCAGTGCAGCTTAAATACCGTCTCAGTTTAAAGCTCATTTGAATGCCGGTTGGTTTGTAGGACTTTGCAAAATAGAAACTGATGTTATTGTCAGTATAAAACTCCAGGTTTGGTGAAATATTCCGAGGTGAAAATCTTTGTATTATTGAAAATAAAAAGTCTTTAGTGTCAAATTAGTTAAAAAGTAAAAGTGTGATTAATCCTGTTAAACATAATGTGATTAGTCACAGTGAAATACTTTGTTTGACAAGATAATTTTATTATTATTATTATTTGAGCAAGTCTGAGAGCATCTGCAGTAAAACTGAAAGAGAAGACACACGAGGTTACTTTTTCTCAGAAATATCTGAGCAGACATCTGAGACTTAAATCTGATCTTATTGTTGTCCTGAGACGGTAATGAGATCTCTTTTTGGATTGTCCTCGGGGCTTTTCTGCAGGTGCTTTAGTAGCTTGTAATGAACATGTTCTAACATGATCTAAAAATGTACTTTTGTCACAAATCAGTATTTTTCAACGAGCAAACATGGATAGGAATATAACTCACATTTGATCACATTTTCTGTTTAAACTACATGAGATGCAACTTGACATGTTCCCACCTCTGATTTTAACCCCTTAAACAAGTTGTTTTATTAGTATGACTAAGACTGATGAATGTAAATCTTTGCTCTGATTGGCTACCCTGTATTGTGCCTTATTCAAACCCTGAAACACTTTTTATAACTTCAGTGTTGAATGGGCGGGGCTAAACTGTTCTATGCAGAATGGATAACATCGCAAAAACATGGAATTTAGAACAGGCTATTTTTGCAGTTTAGTGTCCATTATATACACTGGGAAGTGGACAGCTTTAATAATGTTTTCCCTACATCTAAATGTATATTTTCTTTTATATGTTCCCTTTAAATTGACCACCAGCGTAATTCTCAGCACCATCTTAGGAAAAAACAGAATTCAGTAGTGTCTAGGGAGGTTTGCAGAAGTTGGTTGAGGGTGTGTATGTGTTGTTCGAAATCCAGGCACATCCAGGACCCGGCTAGCCAACGACTAACATGGAGCAAACCCCCACTGAACGTGCTGGTGATCCGGAAGGTCAGAGACGAGGGCCTGCTGGAGCCGTTTAAGGAATTGTGCAGGTTTCTGGTGGAGGTGAAAGAGAAAAACGAAAACAAACTAGTCACAGAAACATGCCTATAAAACACAACAGTACCAGTAACAGTCTTCACTATTTTTCTTTTTTGTTTATAATTTTATTTATATGATTTGCCTTTTTTCCCCTCTCAATGTAACAGTAGCCAGTTAACCCATCCCATCCACTAGGGGGCTCTCCCCATCACTTTACAATGTCCTGACTTTACGAGGGTGAAGACAAGCACAAGCCTCCTCTAGGGCTGCCACAAATGATTATTTTTATAGTCGACTAATCGCCGATTATTTTTGCGATTAGTCGACTCATCAGATCTTACATTAATTGAATATAAAACATACAGCTTATCGCACTAGAATGCTTCTGTTATTATATAACCATCATTAGATTTCAGCTATATGCTAACTAAAAATAAAAACAATTAAGATCATAGTTCATTAAACCTTTAATTAAATATGCAGCTTTTTGCAACAAACAATTATTTAACTGTTTAGCAGCATAAAGTGTAAACGTAGCACTGAAACGTAACGTTAGAAAACATTAGCATTGCTATTCAAACACATGACTGTTATAACGTTACAGAAAACACATGAATGTGTGCTAAGGCTAATGAATCAAATCATCATCACTAATGTTAACTTTTACAGCTATCAATATGAGTAAGCAGCAAGTTAACTCTCTGTTTACACTAATTTTAGCAGCTAACTAGCAATTTAGCTTACCGAGATAACAGTCCCTCTTCATCATTGTCACAATCAGGCACAACAGCTTCCTTTTCATGTGCTCGTCCATCACAGTTGTGCTGCCGTGGAAGGCAAGTTCTGCCTTGTAGATATTACATTGCACACGTTTCTCTTTCATTTTCTTAAAATGATCCCACTCTTTTGAGATCTGTTGCCGGGTAGCCATGATAGCAGAGCCTGTCTGTATAACGTCCTGTGACGGCCTACCCCAGTTACCACTACTGCGCATGTGCGTCAAGGACAGAAAGGCAGACGCAGCAGTGGAAGGGGCTGCAGCAGTTTGGAGAGATAAAGAAAGTAAAAAAAACAAAAAATAATAGTCGTTGACTATTTTAATAGTCGACATAATCGTGACTAATTGACTAATCATGGCAGCCCTAGCCTCCTCCGATGGGTGTGATGCGGCCACCACAAAATTTTCAAACTACCGCTGATACACCGTCACTGGGGAGCCAACACGCTCAGAGGAAAGCGCAGGATCCCCAGCTTCGCTGGACGAATCAGTAGATGCCTGAGCCAGCGGACATTGTAGTGTGAAAGTGATTGGGAGTGTCATCTACCCCCCCAGAGAGAGCACAGCCAATTTTTCCTCTGGTCATAGTGTCAGCTATTTTTAAGCTTCCAGTACTTCATTGCCTTCAGTGTAAAAAGTTTAAGTTTATGGGTAAAACCACATCTACTACTCTATGAGACCATCGTTAAGATCCCGTTAATATTTGAGTGAGTTGAGAGAAGTATTGGTGATGTATATTTACAGAAATGACTGCAATGCTATTTAGGTGACTAGTGAGTTCTAGTAGCAGCTTCAGTTCTAGAAAACAGAATTTACTTCAGACGTCTTAGCAGATCGGCTACATTTGGGTTAAAGTGGAAAAGTATGTAAATTTGATTCCTGTGTGAATGACTAGCTCCGCTTCTGAAATCAGAGTGAATGTTTTGTCATGATCTGTGTATTTAGGGCAGCACTGAAAGACTATCGCTTATGCAAAGAAGCAGGACCATTGTTGGGAAATCAAACTCCTCAGTCTTTCTGCCTTTTCACAGAGCATTTAACCAGAACAAGAACTCCGCCCAATTAAATACAGAGCCGCTTTCCTGGATATAGTCTATTGAGCATATAGAATAACTGTATGTTTGCATAAAGCACAAGTGTTTTCATTTTCAGGGAAAAAACTACACAAAAGACCCCACCCACACACACACCACCTCCTGTCTTCAGAACCCCCTCACTTTAAAATATATCTCAAATAAATAACTTATGTATACATTATTACAGAACAAACAAGTTCAATACACTGAAGTTTTATATGTCATAAAATGTTTTTATTCACCAAGTACAAGTAATTTATCAACAACAAGGTAAACATAGTTACATTTACAGTGTACATACTAAATAAATACCTAAGATAGCTACCAATGAACAGTATAAATAAATGTGACCCCGCCAGAGAAAACCAGGTCAAAGTCATTCTTTTTTTTTCAAAATTTGTTTTTTTCAAAACAACTTTTTTGTGAATTTAAGTTTTGTTTTTGATCAAAATATGTACTCCAATAGATATCTGAGACTGTTATCTTTCATTTACAGCAATAATACCGAGTGGCTAAGTTTTGTTGCTAATGTGTGTTACACGATATTGACACGATATCTCAATAAATTGCCAAGTGACTTTGGCCTGGTTTTCCCTGGTGGGGTCACATATTTGCAATGATTCCTTTATTTTATTGTTATTGTACAGGTCTTGTACAGAGTTTAGAGTGTATTGTTTATAAGTAGACTTTCGACTCTTCACAGTGAACAGCACAGCAAACAATCTTCAAACAGGAGAACGGTAAAAATTTCAAATCAACTAGTAGAAGAGCAGCACAGCTTTAGACACCAATAGGAGAGGAGGTCAGTTGTACATCCCCCAATAGGAGACCAACACAGCTAATAATCCAGCAATAGGAGAGCAGCGCAGTTAAAATGCCCTCCATTAGAAGAGCAGCATAGATATGAATCCACCAATAGGAGAAGCTATAAATTTACAAATAGGAGAAGAGCTCAGCTATAAATCCTCATTTTGGAGATCTTAAAGATCTCCATTAGGAGAGCAGCACAGTTACAAATCAACAAACATGAGAATAGCACAGATGTAAATTTACCATTAGGAGAACAGCACAACCTAATGGATGATCAGGACAGAAAGAGGTCATTTTCTGGCATTGTAGACTGATGACCAGACAGGCTACGTAAACCTGATCTATGGTTTTATACAGAATTTGTTCCAGATTTTATTACAGTATTATCTTACTCTGTCTAATTCAGTAAAATAGAGGAGAAATGTTAGTGACCTTCACTCCGCAGTGGAGATGTGAGGCCTGACCGCTGTCCAGCTCATTACACTTTATTTGAATATGAGCATAAACAGAGGCAAATGAAGGCTCATTTCCGCCTGTGGTCTGCTTTCTAACCTCTCCTCTGGTATCATTATTATGCTGCTATATGTTCTGCAGAAAGAGATAGCTAATGCTAGCTTAACTTTGCTAACAGAAAATAACTAGCACTAGCTAACATTGCTAACAAAATATCAAACACCTTGCTTACTCTGCTAACACAACACAGCTAACAATAGCTTACTCTTCTAACAGAAAATAACTAACCTTAACTAACTTTGCTAACAAAACATGACTAACACCTAGCTTACTCTTCTAACAAAACATAGCTAAAACTAGTTTACTCTGCTAACAGAAAATAGCTAACACTAACTCTGCTAACAGAACATAACTAACACTAGATAATTGCTAACAGATCATCGCTAACTTTGCTAACTGAAAATATCTAACACCTGGCATACTCTGCTAACAGAACACAGCTAACACTAACAGTCTGCTAACGGAAAATAGCTAACTCTGCTAACAGAACATAACTAACACCTAGCTTACTGTTCTAACAGAACATAGTTAACACTAGCTAACTTTGCTAACAGAAAATAGCTAACATTAGCTAACTAACTGTTCTCTCACTGGTGAATGCTTACTTCTTCTTGCTCGTCATTCAGAATGCTAAAATCACACGTCATCTAGTGTACTGAAGTTCAGTTCTCTGCAGCTAATATCAGATAACATGAGTGGATTTATTATCTTATCCAATACCTAAACATGTATTTTCTTTACTGAAATATCAATATGCCTGACAGTGAATCATAACCTTGGTTCTGACTCCTGCAGGAGAAACAGCTGATGGTGTACGTGGAGAAGAAAGTTGTGGATGACGGAGCTCTCACGGCAGATCAGACGTTCTCCAGCATCCGGAAGCAGCTGTGCACCTTCAGAGAAGGTTCGGTGTCCACAGGACTTTAATGAACGTCCACCTGGAGAGAAATCTGCATAGAGCTGTTAAAATACATTCATAATGTATATATTCACTCACTCATAAACCCAATTTACAATGCTCGGCAGCAAACCACCAACACAAATAATAACTAGAAAAGGCATTTTTTGAAGGAAATGCAGAATGGCTGCCAAGCTGAAGTGGTTCTCACATCCAGGCAGTTTCTAGGCTTTTGATACCTGATCAGTAAAGTGCTGCTGTTTTTGTTAGGAAATTGCTATGGTGTTATGTGGTTGCTGTGGTATCCTGGGGGCGCGCTATGAAGTTGCTAAGTGGTTGTTGGCTAGTTACTGTGGTCTTGATAGGAAGTTGCTGTGATGTTCCAGGTGGTTGATATAGTGTTGCTAAGTGATGTAGCTATGTGATCACATGTGATTACTGTGGTTTTGCTAAGGAATTGCTAGGTGGTTGCTGTGGAGTTGCTAGGTGCCTGCTATAGTTGGATATGGTTTTGCTGTGGTGGCATTATGTGGTTGCTATGGTAGCCCAGGTGGGTGCAGTGGTTGAAGTTGGTTGAAGTTGAAGTGGTTGTTAGCTGGTTGCTTTGGTGTTGCAAATTGACTCTAGGTGGTTGCTATGGTCTTGTGATGGTATTGCAGGTGGTTCTTGTGGTGTTCAGAATTCACAGAGAAAGTCCTGCTAATATGACAACTTATTTTTCACTTTTAAAATTGACTTTTAATCTTAGAGCTACCTGATCAGAAATCAATTAATGATGATTATTGTTTGAGTTATGAATGAAGAATAATCTGAATGTGTTGTCCTGCAGGGTTTGATGATATTTCAGACTGTATTGATCTGATTATCTGTCTGGGTGGAGATGGTACACTGCTCTATGCTTCATCACTATTCCAGGTGAGTAAGCTGTAAAGCTGAAGAACGCACACCTTGCTCACATTTGTAGTGAAAATGTACAAGGATGCAGCTCTTACAGCTTACACTAAATTAACTCTCTTTAGTCAAAGTGTTGACTGTGGAACCAACTTTCTTTGACACAGGGAAGTGTTCCTCCAGTTATGGCGTTCCACCTCGGCTCTCTGGGCTTCCTCACACCTTTCAAATTTGAGTCCTATAAGACAGAGGTGGACAAAGTGTTTGAAGGTACACTGGTCATTAGCATTAGCCCTGTAGCTGGGATGAGTTTAAAATCAGAATGTAATGTTAAACCTGAAATATTAAATAATTAGTAGGTCAGAATACATTGTTCATGCTTGAAGATTTGAAAAATAATGTTAATTTCTAGGCTTAATATTTATAGAATTAAGATTCACTCATTGCCCATTGTGCATGATTAAGTAGATATTACAAATTAATCTATGAGCATAGTACCAACTATGCATTATTCAGAATGTGCTATTCATGTTTCAATATCTCTATGAATTATTCAGCATCCGTTATGAATTATTGAGTATCTACTGTGAATTATTCAGTATCTACTATGAATTATTCATTGTCTACTATGAATTATTCAGTATCTACTGTGAATTTTTCCGTATCCGTTATGAATTATTCAGTATCGGTTGTGAATTATTCAGTATCCGTTATAAATTCAGCATCTACTATGATTTATTCAATATTCATTATGAATAATTCAGAAACTACTATGAATTATTTCAGTATCTATTATGAATTATTCAGTATCCGTTATGAAATATTCCGTATCCATTATGAATTATTCAGTATCCGTTATAAATTCAGCATCTACTATGATTTATTCAATATTCATTATGAATAATTCAGAAACTACTATGAATTATTTCAGTATCTATTATGAATTATTCAGTATCCATTATAAATTATTCAGCATCTACTATGAATAATTTAACATACATTATGAATTATTCAGTATCCACTTTAGTTCAATATTATCTGAATATGTTAATTTTATAAGAATAGAATTGATTATAGTTCATTATTATAACATTTTGTACACAAAATCTAGAGATTAAAGGTGAAATCCACAGAGAAATGAAAGAATATATAGAAAATGTGAACTTGTGGACAACTGGTCCTACGTCTGCATGCATATAAATGTCTGTGTGTGTTTCTAAGGCAATGCAGCCATCGTCCTGCGCAGTCGTTTAAAGGTGAAGGTGGTGAAGGGATTATTCCAGCGAAGAGAGCCGCTCTTCAGACCTGAAGAAAACGGCACCTGCCCTCAGAACCACGTCAGCACGGAGACGGGCAAAATAACTCTCCAGTTACAGGTAATGCGCACACACACACACACACACACACACAGTGTGTTTAATGTTTGTAAAACAAATAGGAGTTTGTTGTTCAAGCTGTGTACACATTTGAGGAAAACGGCTTTTCATATCTGATAAGGTCAACCAGTCAAAGCAGAGTTTTACTCTCCACACACACATCGTCTAGGTGGTGAGGACAGTGTTGAAGTGGACGACCTTCTTCACTTTTTCACTGACCTGCACTTGGTCTACACGCCTCCTGACTGGGCAGCTTGGCTTTGACCACAGAGTCATGGGAGCCCACAGCTGGCTCTGTTTATTTAGTCTTCAGATGGTCAGTTTCATAAAGCTGATTACAGTCAGCAGCGGCTGTAGTTTTACAGTTTAAACAAGTCTGCTTAGTTTGTCTGTGTTCAAATGTGTGTTAAAATGTATGGTATAGCTCTTGACTACACTACTCATTACAGCTGTTGTTGTTGTTCAGCTTTACAGAAAATCAGATGTTCTCAGCTCCTCTGTGGCTACATGTTCTATATTAGTGTTAAATGTGATTAGTTAAGCCTTTAACAGAATTCTCAAGCCCAGGTCACAGCCATACCTTTAGAAAGTAGTTGATAACTGTTCATCAGAAACAGGACCAGGGACAACACTGGAAGGTATAACAGTCTCAGCCTGGGGGAGTCCAGGGTCCAGTGGGTAACAAACTTCAGTCAAGAGGGAGCTTAACTTTCACTTTCAGAAATGTTTGGGTACTAGCGTAATTATCCGGGACCCTGCACAGGACTATGGAAGCCTACAGTGTTGGTATCTGTTGACCACCATTTTTTTGAGTGACACTTGTCTCCTTGACTATAAATAGTCTTTCAGGATCTACAGGACCGTTCTGAAATTCTGGAGTATAAACGGTTAAACGTTCCTCTCGCCTGCAGGTAGCCCACTGTTTATTGTCCACAGATCAGACACGTCTGTTTTTGCTCTTCCCGCATCACCTGCAATAGCAGAGACTTCTGAGTAATGCAGACTGCTGGTTTCAGATTTCCAGGAAAGGGCTTGAAGGGTTGGATGTGTAGATAACGAGTTCTTTAGAAACATGATATACAGACGCATAGAATAATTCAGCTCAGAAAGTAAACCTTAATTTCCCTGAAGGAACCACCTAAAGGGATCAATAAAAGTTCTACCCTACCCTACCCTACCCTACCCACCGACCCACCTACCTACCTACCTACCGACCGCTGTATAACTTAAACCTAAAAGAAAGTGTTGAGCAAGACTGAAAGGCTTTCTAAAATAAACTACATGAACCAAATCACCACAGCGATAAAAAAAGAAGTATTTTAACAAAGAAACTCTACCTGTTTATGTTCAGGTGACTGAGGTTAAGGGTTAGGTTTAGATTACCAAGATTAAGGTTAGGTTTAGGTTACCGAGGTTAAGGTTAGGATGAGGTTACCGAGATTAAGGTTAGGCGTAGGTTACCGAGATTAAGGTTAGGCGTAGGTTACCGAGATTAAGGTTAGGCGAAGGTAACCGAGGTTAAGGATAGGTTTAGGTTACCGAGGTTAAGGATAGGTATAGGTTACTGAGGTTAAGGATAGGTGTAGGTTACTGAGGTTAAGGATAGGTTTAGGTTACCGAGGTTAAGGTTAGGCTTAGGTTACCAAGGTTAAGGTCAGGTTTAGATTACTGAGGTTAGGTTTAGGTGTAGTATTAGTAAGCTACAATCTTCACAAATGCAGTAATACCAAACTGTTTTTGTAGGTGCTGAATGAGGTGGTGGTGGACAGAGGTCCCTCTTCTTACCTGTCCAATGTTGACCTGTACCTAGACGGCCGCCTCATTACCTCCGTTCAGGGAGATGGTGAGTGTGGAGAAGTTAAAGATCATCAAAGCCTGGACTTTCTGCTTTGTGCAGAAGAAGGTTCGCTTGAATGGAAAAGGAAACAGAACAATAAAAATCCATCCATCCATCCATCCATCCATTATCAACCGCTTTATCCGGGGCCGGGTCGCGGAGGTAGCAGTCTGAGCAGGGAAACCCAAACCTCTCCCCAGACAGCTCAGCCAGCTCCTCGGGTGGAACACCGAGACGTTCCCAAGCCAGTCGAGAGACATAGTCTCTCCAACGTGTCCTGGGTC
>BRDA01010303.1:1317-15732 GCA_036984385.1 Crenuchus spilurus
CATTAAAAATGATAGAATTATAATACAAAATAAATTTTCTCTTTTATGGGCCCCCCCTGAGCCTGAGGCCCGGGACAACAGACCCGGTTGTCCCCCCCTGTCGACGGCCTTGCCAGTAGCTACATATGGATGTGAAGCCTGGACACTGAAGAAAGAGGAAAAAAGACGTATTCAGGCTTTTGAGAACAAGTGCATCAGGAAGCTGCTGAAGATCTCATGGATGAAGATGATGACCACTGAGCAAGTCTATTAGAACTGAAAACCAGTTACTGATGCACGTTAAATCCTACAACTTACGTTACTTCAGTCATGTGATGAGGCAGCACGAGAGCATTGAAGGAAGTGCTATGACAGGACTTGTGGAGGGAGTCCAAAGGCTGTGAAAACTAAGAATAAACTGGATGGATAACATCAAGACATGCACTTGATTATCAGGTGCTAGCCTGCTACAAACAGTGAGAGACAGAGGGCATTGGAGAGTGACTCATCTGTGCAGCCTACCATTGAAGCAATGATGGCGTGTGACATGACATGACTCTCAAATAACTGATTACTGACAAATTCTCAAATGTTGTGATCAGATTAATCAACTCCAGCACAGAGAGCACAACACAACGAACATTAGAAATGTCTCCCCTGCTGGTGTCATGCAATTACAAATTCCAACCAGAGAAGTTGTCAAACTTACAGAGTGCTGCTTTAACAGAGTCCATATACTGTACAACATCAATCTGCATAAATGAAAAAAGTGAGGCAGTTTTCCATGATATGAACCATTTAATGGGAAATATTAAAAATGTTTATGGATATTGTTTCTGCAATCAATCATTCATTTCAGCACATATTAAGTATATTAATATGAATCATGCAAGTTTATTAATATTAAAGCAAACATCATGGGTCCAATTGTGGAGCTGCTGGTATTTAATTGGAATGAAGTTTACTCAATTCTTTCAGCAGAATTATCTGATTGATTTTTTTCCTTTAAAGCAGTGACTTCATCATCTTTAATATCAGTGATTATTTTGTGTTAATTAATATTCTATTTCAGCCTTTTCTTTTGGGATTGAAAACTAAATGTGTTTTAATTTGTGATGACATCTTTGAATGTCAGAACATGCACTGTGGTTTTGGATCTGCATACTAAGTGTCCAATAGCGATGATGGCGAGAGAGTGTGATGGCGAAGCTGGATCGTCCATGTGGATTAAACTCCTCTACTGAGCTCCAAGGACAAGCAAAAACTCAGCACAGGTGGCAACAACACCTGCTCAGAGCTCTTTAATAATTCACAATGTTTAGACGCATCTCAACAAGCGCTGATTAGTTTCAGACTCAGAGAAAATTCTGGAATTACCTACAGCGATTCACAGTGTTATTTAATAAAATGTTAAATATTATTATGCAGTAATTTAATAAATACAGTGCAGATACTTAATAAAGTCTTTAAATAGAAAATGTATCTGTTGTTGTTGTTTTTTTAACTTTTACTCTGCTTATAAATTGATTTGTCTTTATCATTTATTTTGACATTATTCAGTTATATATCAGCCTAGCAGTTTTTTCTGTGAAAGACTTTGTAAGTGCTTTGGTCCCCCCATTCAACCTACAGCACTTTAACTCCACCCATTAAATTGACAGTAATTTAGCTCCACCTATACAACCTATGGTTCTGCTGTAGCTGCAACATTCAATCTTTAAATAAGTCATAAAACAAGACAGCCAGTCAGAACAGAGCTCATTTACATACATCAGACTATGTATATATAATAGAGAGTAATGCAGTATTACAGAGGAGCTGTACTGAGGCTGAGAGCTGATTAATGACAGCACAGACCAGCACAGACTTCAGACTGTGAATGAAAGCCACTGAATTAAAGATAAATAAATGCACCAACAGAGAGATAGTTCGGGCGAGCGAGCCTTCTCATCATAAAGGCGGAGTTGGAGAGGCCGCCATGGTGACCGTCTTATCTCACCCGCAGCCTCATTAGCATAGAAATTACTTCAGGCACACGCACTTTACCCTCACACAGGTAGATAGAGAGAGAGAGCATGTGTGTGTGAGAGAGAAGGAATGTATAAAAGGCTCCTTGTGGGATGCTGTAGAAGAACCACTTTTGATTCCCTGAAGAACCTTTCAGTCGGCTGCTCTTTAAATAAAGATGTTTGTAAATGAGATGTGTGAGAGCGAAGAACTTTTAAAGTGAAGAATTTTTAAAGAACCTCCATAATTAATAATTTTTTTCGAGAACCATATGGCCAAGAAGAGAACCACTTAGAAACTCTCAGATTTAAGTGTGTAGGGCAAAAGTATGGATCCAGACTTAGGTTTACATGCTTCCATAGGCTAATTTATGCTGTTAACACCATGCTAACTGGTGGGTTGGGTGGGGGTGTATAGACTCCCATCACTTGTGACTAGAGGTGGACTGGGAACAAAAAAATCAATATGAGACTGGTTTAGGATGGTCCCCACTGGTTATCATTGGGTGGTTGGGGGTGGGGTAGTGGTGGGTGGTTGTCCACCAGTGATCGATTTTTACTCTGAGTGGCTGGGGGATATAGTGTTCCCTTGGTTATTGTCACTCGGGGGCTGGGGGTGGGGGATGTTTTCCAGAGTATATAGATGACGAGTCCACTGTTAGAAACTATATTTGGATAAAGGAAAGAAATTTGACTTTTTGTTAAACTGTCACTTTAACACTCTATTCTGAATGTTAAACAAATTTTTAAACTACAAAAAATACTTTTGCCTCCTAAATGTGACCTCGCCAGGGAAAACCAGGTCAAAGTCTTTTTTTTTTTTTTTTTTCCAAATTTTTTTTTTGTGAATTTAAGTTTTGTTTTTGATCAAAGTATGTACTCCGATAGATATCTGAGACTGTTATCTTCATTTACAGCAATAATACTGAGTGGCTATGTTTTGTCGCTAATGTGAGTGGCACGATATTGACACGATACCTCAATAAGTTGCCCAGTGACTTTGGCCTGGTTTTTCCTGGCGGGGTCACAAATAGTTTCTTAAAATTGAAAAATATACACATTAAAGAGTCATATTAACTCAACAGTATCTAATATTTATAATGTAATATAATTAAATCTATTTCTAAATAGTTTTACTTGTTTAAAGTAATTTTATCTAGTGGTTGTATTATTCCTAGCAGATAATTTTGCTTTTATATAAAATCATGCTTAAAACAGGTACAATTATCACTTTCAAAGTTTCCAGAAATATGTGGAATAATTTTATTACATCTGAAATATTAGATATGTTTTAAGTTGCCAAGAGACACACACACACACACACACACACACACACACACACACACAGACACACACACACACACACACACACATATATTGCAGTGAGGTTGCATTACCATTACATTCTCTTTACATTCTCTTAAAACCATACATTTTTAGAAAATGTCTACAGAACGTTTTTAAGTGAGAAATTTCGTCAAAATATATAATTGATTATGTAAATCATAACTTCAACTGTTATGACAGATTGGTGGAGTATAACCACGAACCCACTGCTATCTAGAACAGATGTTCTTGGCTGGGTTCTGCATGTTGTTGGTGATGTTGTGGTCATATAAGTAACCACAGCACTTTGGTCAAAAATTTTGCAAAGCTCATAAATGTTTAAATAACACACTCTGGGGATTTAGGGGGGCTATGCAAACATGCATAATTATTATCTGAGTGTTTTGAAGACTGTGAGCTGGTCAGAGAATCTTCAGTCCAACACACAGGACGGCCCAAGGTCACCAGACAAACAGGCTCATTCCTGAACAAACTTAAAGGGAGAGTTCTTCTAAAAATCAAACTCGAGCCTTTATCTCTTTACCTCAAACACAACAAATAAGCCAAGAAATGCTAGACTGCTAGCAAGATTGCTTCTTCAATTTTGCACTGGCACTACAAGGCTAATGTAGCCAATGAAGCTAACAAATGGTTATAACACTAATTAGCACAATCCTTATTCAAGAACTGACAGGTAGTGTATTTCATGTAATAACATTAATGTGAATGATCTTTTAGAGATGTCTGATTTCCATCAACATCACTATGAAAAGCTCTGACATTTATTATTCAAATGAGCATTGGCAGAAAATATAAAAATATACCATATATCATTTAATATAAACAACATATAAACTGCACTTCTCCATTGCTTTCACATCTGTTAAACAAAATATCTTTCTTAACCCATTTTTTACAATGGTACTGGTAGGAACCAGTTGTCACAATGTCTACAACACCAGTATAGACATTTTCCAAAACCACCAGTTAATCTAAACATCTTCAGAGTTTTTATATGTAATGCTGATACTAATATAATAGTGGCACAGTTTTATTCTATTTTATTTTGCTCAACAACACACTACATGTACCCCTCCACCCTTCACAAAACGATCATAAAACAGACCAGGCAGTGTATTCATAACCATTTCATGTAATAACTTTCTGTGAGGTAGCTTTTAGAGACATTAAACTCTTCAGACATCTGGTTCATATCATCACAACCACTCTGATATTGACTCAGTAAGTTTGTCTAGAATTGAATGTTTTACATCAAACCTCTCTGAATGACTTTGTTTATATCTTAACCATTTAGTCATGCAGAAATGTTGAAAAAATTCCCCTTTAATGACACGAGTACCTTCCCCCAGGCTCCAAAAATAATTAGCCTGATAAATACAAAGCATTTTTATGTTCCTCCCTTATTAATTATCATGTTATAGTGAATATTAATGCTAATGGCTCTGTTGTTTGTATTCGTTGTGGAGGCTGTTTCTGAGCTCTAATTGGGATGGCTAAAGTAGATCTCGGTGGGAATCTTCAAAGTGCAGTGAAAGCTTTGTGTTCAGTGAAGCTCTGCTCTGCTCTCTAACCTTAGAGTCTGAATTAAAGTCATAGGTCTGCCAAAAATCAAATGTACACATTTTATAGCTCAAATGTGAAACTGCCAAGACTTTACTTATACACCAGCATTTTTACAGATAATAATGTCAGAAAAAAACTACATCAATTTAAGATTACTATTCAAGAGAAGTTAATTATGTTTTTCGTTTTATTCAAGGCATACTGTGGCCCAAACTGCTTTGATTAGTCTGTGATACTTTAATCAACATCTGGATGAGGATTGAATAGGCTGAGAAGAGTTTTGGTGATGTACATTCATACATCAAAACATATATGAATATTGTAAAAAGGTTTTCTTTATTTAATTCAATAATAGAGGAAAGGAGCTGGATTGTTGCACAATGGTGCACAACCCACTTTTAAGATGAATAACATTTTTATTTCATTTGGAAATCAAGGTCCTTGAGATTGGAGAAAGAGTGTAGAGACATTGAATCCAAGTTGTCTGAAGTCCAGTGTTAAGTTTCTGCACTCTGTGGTGGTTTAGAGTGTCATTTCATCTGTTGGTGTTCGTTCATGGTGTTTTCTCAGGTCCAATGTCAACACACAAGTCTACTAGGAGATTTTTGAGTACTACATGCTTCCATCTGCTGAAAAACATTAAGCTGATTTCCTTTTCCAGGAGGACTTAGCACCTGCACACAGTGACAAAACTACTACCAAATTATTTGCTGACAATGATGCTACTGTGCTTGATTGGTCAGTCAATTCATGAACTATAAGCTATACTGATCAACATTAATACAAAAAGGGCTTGAAATATGTCACAATAAATCTAAAATATACTGTATGTATGGGACCGTCCCTATTTAGGGGTGATTGGAATTGTAAGGGACTGCCCCCATGGAGCGGCAATTGGATCTGCATGGGATCACTCCACAAAGCAATGAATGGACCTGCATGGGCACACAGAGCAGCAATTGTTCAGTAGAGCAGGCCCTTTTTTGTTGTCATCATTAAGGGGTTACCTCCTCCTTTGCCTCAGCGATTGGTCACTGGGGCAAGCTTCATTCCCCTCAATGGTTAGAGCCTGTAATCAGCGCATTATGCTCAGCTGGTTACTGGCTTTCTTAAAGGCTCTGGCACTGCAGTTTAGCATGGAGCCATTTCAGTTTCCTGGCCTGCAGACAGGTTTTCATAGCAGTCCAGCTCTGCCCCAACTTCTTTCCCTTAAATCTTCTTCTCCCATTCCCTGGACTGTAGTTTAAGGAGGTCAAGGATGTAGCAAATGTAGCATTTCTGGCAGGGAGGCTTTACCACCCTAGAACCCCTCAAATGGCACTTAGGGTCTGCTGAGGCTTCCCTGGGGTGGCGCTGCACCCTCTGAGCATAACAATCTGTTTAGACCTACCCCAGGTGGCAGCACACCTTGGGCAAGGGTATAGCCTCTGCCTTTAGCATGCTGCAGGTAAGTTTAGTTTTATTTTCAGAGCTGTATTTTTCCCATCACTCCCTTCAAGTGCAGTGGAAGTGTATGTGCACCACAGCTTTCAACCTCTGCTGCACTCATTCACCTCTGGCTGTGACACTTATTGTATTGTTTAGTTTTTTGGGGGTGTTTTTTCTTTATTTTTTAGTTGTTGCTCTGCTCTCTGCTCTTGAATTCTACCCAGAAGTGTCAGTATCCAGGTTTTATCCTAAAGCTGGCTGTGTTCCAGAGGGTGCTTGACTCCGTTCTCTGGCTTGCATCGGTTCCATGACAATATATGACAGTTTATTTTTTTGAATAATGTTATGAACAAAAAATTACTTGATGATATACTTCTCTTTCTCACCATCTGTAAGGGGACAGCAGGGTGCAAATTATACAATGATAATTGGGGGGGTCAAGTTTGTCTTCAGGGTGTAAATGGAAACCAGTACAGTGCAGGTGCCTGCTTCACTAAACTGACGTCTTACAATCCTTACAGTGTCTTGTTTCCTTACTGTAATGTCTACAGAATGTAAATGATAAATCCATTACATCAGCTAATGTAGCACATACCACACAATAACTTTTATAGTCATAAATAATATACAGCAAAATCCACAGTTAATCCTGCAGAAACACACACAATGCTATTGGCTGCTATCTTTCATCAGCTTTCTTGCCATTAAAATTAAATTCATATTCTACAGGATCTCTCCCACAGGAATAATTTGTTATTTAATTCTAAATAAATAGAAAATAACAATGTAACTGAAAATCCCTGTAGATAAGGATTTTTTATTTTAGCACCAAAAAAGTGCCATATATCACTACCTTTTCTCTTTCTTATGTTGACTCTGTAAAGGATCATATGTAAAGTTCAAAAAAGCAGTCAAAACATTTGAAACAACAGTTACTTCAAACACACAATACCATTCAACTATTTACACACACTGTAAAACACACACACACACACACACACACACACACACACACACACACACACACACACACGTATATATACAAAAGCTTACTGTAAAACTGAGTAAACTAATTCCACACTACTGCAGCGTTTGAAGCTTTTAGTTTCTTGTTACATTTCCCTTCCAACTTCAAACACATTTTCGTTCCACCTTAACAGTTTCCCTGCATTAAAACAAACTTTCTCTACGTTAAAACACAGTTCACTTTTTAGACTGTATTAGATGATAAAGTGTTTTAAGAGTTTTACACATTTCTGCTTAGGTTGTGCTGAAATCACAAACAGTCCATATAAAACAGAACATGGATTCCCATTTGAATGCTCTGTTCCACCTTAAAAGTGCCAAAAATAGTATCTACAGCCTGAAGCCTGTGCCGCCACAGCAGCATTTAAGGCGGAATGGTAAATTAGCAGCATTTAAGGTGGGAAAGCAAATTCATGTAAGTTATTTATGTAAGGAAAAGTGTGTTTAAAGTGCTTATTTAAGAAAGCTAAGTTAATTTCAAGCTACTTACATGTAATGCTGTAGCTTGAGCAGCTTGCGCACCTTAACAAAGACGCAAGCCACCTGACCAATAATGAGCCAGGCAGGCAAAGGGAGGAATGATTATTAACATGGAATGGTATGATCCACTTTAGGGGTGCTTGAAATCGTTTCATAATATTCTTCTAGGTATAGATACTGGATTGTTTTTGTAGTATTTAATATGTTATGTAAGAAGTATATTTAAATGTTTTGACCCCCAAAACTATTTTTTTACCCCTTTGGGGGGGGGGATTTGAAGTTTAAATTGGGGGGGTCACCCTCTTTACCTCTCTCTCACCATTACCCTCTACACTATCACCCTCTATACCTCTCTCTCCCCATCACCCTCTATACCTCTCTCTCACCATTACCTTCTACACTGTCACCCTCTATACCTCTCTCTCCCCATCACCCTCTATACCTCTCTCACATTTATCCTCTAGTCTATACCTCTCTCACCATCATCCTCTATACTATCACCCTCTATACCTCTCTCTCACCATCACCCTCTCTACTTCTCTCTTACTGTCATCCTCTGTACATCTCTACTTCACCTTTCTAATTCTCTCTCATCATTGTCTCTACTTTTCTCTCACCGTCACCGTCTTTACCTTTCTCTCACCACCCTCTCTACTTCTCTCTCATCACCCACTCTGACTCTCGCATCATCACGTTCTCTACCTCTCTCACCATCACTCTCTGTACCTCTCTACTTTCTCTCACCACCCTCTCTACTTTTCTTTCTCACCATACCTCTCTACTTCTCTTTCTCATCACCCTCTTTACTTCTTTCTCTCACCATAACACTCACTACCTCTTTTTCTCAGTATCATCCTCTATACCTCTGTCTTACAACCATTGTCTTTACCTCTCTCACCATCTTTCTCTCTCTGTCATCAAACTCTCTGAGTCTTTCTCACCATCATACACTCTACCTCTCTCTCAAATTCTCTCTGTTTCTGAATCACTCTCTCTCTCTGTCTCTCTCCCCCTCTCTCTCTCTCCCATCCCTGTTTCTCCTATAGATGAGTGTTACAGTAATTAGCTGTTCCTCCACTTCACATAATTGGCACCCTGCATGTTTAATTAGTATCCACGTGTGGAAGATTGTTTTTCTGCTTCTTTATGTTTCAGCAGAACAGCATCATTGTGTTCTAAACGATGGTGAACAAAGTAAACTTCATACTTTAAACACTTTAAACAGTCTCACTGGTCAGTGAAGGTCATTTCAGATTCACTGTATTCCTCCTCCTCCTCCTCCGCCTTTGCAGAAATTTCACTGTCATCTTAAACTACAGAGATAATTTTTTAAAGCTATATCCAGTCAGTGTTTAAATTGTGCATTAAATCATATTATAAATGGTTCACCAAAGGTCAACATTCCCTGTCCCTTTAATCAGTTTAGAAATGCCTATAAAATAGATTGATTCCTTAAGTTTGCTTATTTAGTTTGACACTGCAGCTGTGAGTCTAATGTAGCTAATTATTAATGAAAGCTAATAGACGTAATGTTAATGTTTTCATCAGCCTTTTTGAAATTGGGTAGTGGGCATGGCACACCCACCCCTGTAACCTGTCATGTATTATGCCTCATTAAAAAAACAGTACAGGCTAAAGCATTTCAATGTGAAAAGGCTGGAGCTACATTGCTCTAGGCATACTGGCCCTTCATGGTCTGATGTGAGGTGTGTGTGTGTGTGTGTGTGTGTGTGTGTGCTGGGGGGTTATCATATGGCTATCTCAACTGGAAAATGATCATATATATCACATTAATATCAAGCTAAAGTTTGAATACTAGCTGCAAAAAAAGTAAATTAACTCCTTGGAATTACTGGGATTTCTGCATTGATTACAAGTAAAATGTGATCTTGTCATTATCCAAGTAGCAATCGCTGAGTAATCATCCACAGTGCAAGATAGAAAATATAAGTGAATCCCTAGATTCCCCTTTAGCAGCAATCACATATTGAGGAGATATCTCTGCAAATATATCTGTTTGTTAGTATTTCAGGGCTGCTTTACATGCACAGCTTCAGGTCATGCCATATAACCTGAATGGGACTAAGGTCTGTACTCTGAATTGGCCATTCCAAAATACAATCTCCTTTTTTAAAGATTCTTTAGTTGATTTACTTGTGTGCTTTGGGTCATTGTCTTGTTGCATGTTTCTTCAGCTTGAGGTCATTGACTGCTGCCCTTCCATAGTCCTGTAAACAGTTTTTCAATGTTCCCCTCAATGACAGCAAGCTATCTAGTCCCTGAGGAAGCAAAGTAGACCCAAACCATAATGCTATCTTTGCCATGTTTCAGAGTTGGACTAAGATTTTAGTGCCGGTGTGCAGTGTTCATCTTATTCCAAACATAGTGCTGTGCAACAATAATACACATATGCAATATAATTATGTGATATTAGCATTTTCAAAAGGCTGTGTTTTATCTGTCCACACAACACCAATTGTAACAAAAATTTTCAAAAACCTTCATTTTCAGTAACTGATACCACCTGGCACTTTTCCACTGCCTGACAGAGGTTCCGGTGGTGGCGATTTCTGTATTAGTGAACCAAAAGTGTTTTTTTTCTCATGCCATTTTAAAGGATCCTGTATATTTAGGAGTGTATTTTCATTAATCAATATTTATTAAGATGAAAATGCATAAATAAAGACACAGAGAGAGCTTGTATTGATTATCTGTATTAGAAACAAATCATGTGACACATATACAATATTAATGAGAATATTAAATTAATCAGTATATGTTATATTAGAATAATGTTTATTCCAGTATTCCATCCTCAGATGGTAATGAAGCTGTTAATCCTCTAATTCTGCTCCATAGTTGTCAGCTGATAAATGCTGTTTATACACTATTCTGTAACTGAGATGACCTGCTCTCACATTGCTTTATAAGACTATTCGGAAAAGAAGTGAACATACTAATCACTAATAACTACACACACTCGCACACACTCTCTCTCACCCTCAGATTAGTCCAGGCCATTTAGGGCACTCATTTATATTTGTCTAATTTCCAAACATCATATTAAATACATATAAAAAACATTCACATTAAATATTTCAGACACATGAAATATTTCAACAAATGTACATGCTCAGATATGCAAAAACATATGGAAATTAAATGCACTGAATTTTGTGTAATATAATATAATATAATATAATATAATATAATATAATATAATATAATATATGTTATTGCCACAAAAAGGGGTTTTTCACATGCAAAGCAATAATAACAGCCTCCATTCTTTTTCAGTGAGAGGTAGTGGAAAGGGCAAAGTGATGTGGGCAGAGCAGTAAATGAAGCAGTACTTCAGGTGTGTTAAGCTAGCTCAACCTAAAAAATTATTGTATTCATCCCAGAGATAAATATACACATCTGCCCACCTCTGAGCTGAAACATTGTGATCACAATGCAAGGAACACAGCATGATCAACCAGTAATTTCAGCTGAAGAGCCCACAGCTTCCTAATATATATATATATTTGTTTTCACAATTCTTATTTTAACAGTATACGTCCAACTTTGCCTGTAACTTCATATGACTGGGTGTGTTGCATTGAATGTGGCTCAGACTTCACCTTCAGGCCTCTGTTACATCTCATCAATTGTTGAGCAGATTTCAACTTTATTCAAATGAATACTGCTGTTAATCCAATCATGACAGGGTAGGACTTTAACATGAGTGACTCAGGCTAGCTGCAATGGTTGTTAACATTTTCTTCTATGAATCCAAATCACTTTTACGCAATAATGAAAAGTCTTGATTTCATACAGAACTGCTGAGAGTGAAGATTTGGAGGGAAAATGTTTGATTGGTTGTAGTTTATGTGGTTTGAATGATAAAATCATCATACAGAGATTGTAGGTTATCAGCCAGTTATCTTGCTAGTGAGATTCAGCTAAGCCAACTTAGTGAAATGCTAAATACTAATAAGAACTAGCAAGCAGAGTTTCAAACTGTGCTTCTTCAGATATGTTCCATGATATCTTCCTTCATTAAAAAAATGAAAATGAAACAAAATGTGAAAATGAAATCTGGTGTGGCGGAATGTGGTGGAAAGGCGTAAACATGCCATTAAACAATGGACTAGCATTAGCTGTGCTAGCATAGTGGTCACCATTTCTTGCAGGATGTTGGAGTTCTGACTTTTTGTAAAGACTCAGAACGAGGTGACATCTACAACTTTCCATGTGAAAAGCTCTTCAGATAAACTGAAAGACAGCAAATGTGAAAAATAACATGGTACTACCATCATGGTACTGTCCAAAAAACATTGCTCTCTGTAACCAGTGGTACATATTTACCAGTGTACCAACAGTAAAAATGAATGACACTACTATGATGGTACCACCTTTTGAGATTAAATTCACTAAAGATTTTTCTTTCAGTGCATATAAGAAAACCCCAAAACAACAAAAAAGAGACACGTATATGACAATGTAAAGAATATACATAAGTGTACAGAATATATCCACTACTGTAGAAGCCTTATCAGGGTCTTATTTAAGAGAGATCTAAAGAGTGTTTCCTACTTACAGTTTATATACAAAAACAAAAGCGTATGAGTCATCTCTGCGTCCAGGATGCTGCTATAAATGGCTGCTGTAGTCTCTCTCTCTCTCTCTCTCTCTCTCATACACACACACACACACACACACATGCACTGAGCCGCAGTCACACAGTGAGGAGTATTAACGCTTAGAGGATAAACTATTGTAATCATGCAAATTTAAGCTCGGGGAACTGCAAGGGGATGAAGCAAAGAGAAGCTGAAATCACTCCAAAATAAAAATAAAGTATCTTATTTCCTCCTAGGTGCATAGATACGTGTTTATGCACTGTGTTTATACATATTTTTCTGTACTATTAGACTCAGTTCAGCTCATTTAATCCCTCTGCACAACATTTCTCAAATATATATCAAAACATTCAGCTTAACCTATTCATGTCCATAGCTGAAATGTGCTCTGCATGTCCTCTGAGCTTGCCTAAGCACAAATTTTTTATTTATCATATTAAATGAGTGGTGAATTCAGAATTCCCCCACATTGCCTCTCTTACTTGGTCCCTTAATATGCTACTTTAGATTTGCACTGGAGCTACGAGGTTAACATAGCTAACATAATAGAAGATTACACGTCAACAATTAGCATGTCGCTAACTGTGTGTCTAAGTCATTGCCTCATGACTGATTGACTATGAATTCATAAATATGAATTTTTGACCAGACTGTTCCATTAAGTTCAGTCTTTTGGTCAAATGTGATGTTTGTTGTTATATAGCAACATAATAGACAATCCCAGTTTGATTGTGAAAAGTATGAAAATGACACGTAATCAAAAAATACCAAATGTTCCACACAAAATGTGACATTTTTCATTATTATACACATTTTTTGGACATGAATGAGTTTATTCTCCATTTCTTCTCCAAACAATGCAGCCAATCTTGGGTTTTGTGAATATTTGAGCTGTTTGTAGCTCCTTAACACTTAAACAGCTGCTTTATTTTCCTGGAATCCTTTATTTTCCTGGAATTTTCCTGGGAGATAATGATATTTTGGCATAATGAGTTTGAGCCAGTGAATTAAACATCAGCTCAATATGCAACGAGCTCAAACAGAGCCCGAACCGGGAAAAATAATGAACTGCAAATAAATAATTGAGGACTGCATTGTTGTTGTTTTTCAAATGGCTCACTCGGGGTTAGTCATGCTTGTTCTTAATTTACCGCATTGGCTGCATTCACTGTTGGATTAACACCAGTATGACATCCACTCTAACACACACACATATATACACACACACACACGCTGAGAGAGGCTCAGGGAAACACACTCTGACTGGAAATGAGAAAGTCAGAAAAACTACTGACCCTGGTGGGGGGGTCATTTCACAAATTTATTCTGACAAAATCTAATACTGTGCAATAGTCTTAGGCCAACTAAGAAACTTTAAATATGTGTATTTGAACTGTGAATGTCTTTATATGGCAAATCTACTTATTTTATGTCATTTTTCTTAGTAAAACTATTATTTTCCTTTTTAGAATAAATGTTGATAAACAGTAATATAGTTTAATCAGAGTGTCAAAGCTGATTAGAAGAACGCAGGTTTGTTTTTTCTCTCCTTGGTGCAGTAAAGCTACCAGATGGATTTAGAGGAGGTTCCCACTGTGCATGTTGTTTTCTTTTTTCTGATGTATTTAATGGAGAGAGATGTTTTGCAAGATGTTTTGCTTTTCAAGGCACCATGAGTTGAAATAAGCAAAGTCCTTTTAACTGGAAGTGGTTAAGTACAGTGGTAACCCTACTTACGAGTTTAATCCGTGCAGGAGCCGAGCTCGTTAGCTGGTTTGCTCGTTAGCTGGATGCATTTTCCCCATACCCTTGGAGGAGATTTAGGTAGACCATCGAAATGACGTGGTTCCTCTCTTTTTTGTTTGGACGCAAGAAGATTAGTCGAAACTGTGAGACTAATTTGATATAATGACAAATAGTTGTAAATAAGATTTTTCCTTTTATTATCAAAATGATTCTTT
>BRDA01010305.1:12666-30983 GCA_036984385.1 Crenuchus spilurus
TTATGTCTGTTATTGCTAACCCTGTAAAGCTGCTTTGTGACATCAGTTGTAAAAAGCGCTTTATAAATAAATTTTGATTGATTGATTGATTGATAGATATGAAAAATCTATGATAGATGCACACACATATTTTGATGTTTGTGTTACTGCCCTAGTGTGCAGTGCCTTACCAAAGTATTCACCCCCCTTTGGTTTTTACCTATTTTGTTACATTACAACCTGTACATCAATGTTTTCTTAATCAGAATTTTATGTGATGCATCTGCACAAAGTAGTCTAAGTTTGTGAAGCAAAATTAGGAAAAATAAATAAATAAATAAATAAAACACACACACACACACACACACACACACACACACACACACAAACAAAAGTTATTTTGGAAATAAAAAACTGAAAATTGGGATGTGCATATGTATTCATCGCCTTTGATATGAAGCCCCTATAAAACTCTGGTGCAATCAATTATCTTCAGAAGTCACATGCTTAGTGAAATGAAGTCCACCTGTGTGCAATCTGTGTGTCACATAATCTGTCATTATATATACACCGTTTCTGAAAGGCCCCAGAGCCTGCAACACCATTAAGCAAAAGTCACCACTAAAGACTAGTTCACACTACACAATTTTAGTCAAGTTTTCCAGTCACCAACCAGTTTTTCATAGATCGCTCTACTCAGGGCTAGCTCAGTCATGTAGTTGAAACTTCTTAAAGATGCTCGCCAAGCTGTCGCCAACTAATCACTGACCAGTTGCAGACACCAGAGAAATATTTGACATGCTGAATATCTGATCCAGTCAACAACTGTCAACAGCAGTAACTACATACAACCAAAGGGATGCAATCTATCTGTTATTGTTATTGTGACTTCACTGCAGAAATAAAGTGATTACATCTATGATCAGTATAATGGACAAATGAAAAAGTTGATGACAGTATGTATGTAATGTTGTTTATTACAGTTTATTAATGTGTGCTCTCACTATCGTGATATTTGTGTAGATCTCTTATTTTGACAAGAGAAAACTGAAAATAAAATAGGCAGTTTCAGTTTGAAGGCACCCGATGCTGTGCGTGCATCTTTTCCCCTCTGTTAATATACACAATATATATGTTCTATTTTGTTCTAAAAATGGCAGCACAACAAATATATGTACTACTGGCTCATAGACAGCCCACTGTATTGCACACTCATAGTCTGCACACGGGCTGTACTGTTCTGTTCTGTTCTGATGACAAAACGTGTTTGGACAGCAGCCAGGTTAGTCTGCAATAAAAACTGCATAGTTTGTGACCCCATGTCACCAACCAGTTGTGTAGTGTGAACAGCACAACGACTGACGACTCATAAAAGTTGCGTAGTGTGAACCAGGCATAACCAAACAACACTAAGAAAACCAAGGAGATCTCCAAACGGCATGTGGGAAACTCCCTAAATGTATGGAGGAAGGTGTGAAACATGTGAAACACAGTGAAACATCGTGGTTGCAGCATCATGCTGTGGGAATGTTTTTCAGCAGCAGGGACTGGGAAACTGGTCCAGACCTTAATCCAATTGAGAATCTGTGGCCAGACATGATGATTGCTGTTCAGCAGTGGAAAACATCTAATTTGAAGGAGCTGTAGCAGTTTTGCCTGGAGGAATGGGCAAAAATCCCAGTGGCAAGCTCATAGAGACTTATCCAAAGGGACTTGCAGCTGTAATTGCTACATAAAGTGGCTCTACTAGTACTGACATTTGGGGGGTGAATAGTTATGCACAATGAAGTTTTCTGTTATTTTGTATTATTTGTTGTTTGTTTCACAATAAAAAAGAAAATATGTTCAAAGTTGTAGACATTTGTAAATGAAATGATTCAAACCCTCAAATAATCCATTTTAATTCCTGGTTGTGACGTAGCAAAACACACAAAACAAAGAATACTTTCACAAGTCACTGTACATTCTATTGTCTACTTCTGTAATTGTGTACTGTGAGCCAATGTGAGATCAAAAACTGTATGATTAATTATATGCAAATGGACTTGACCAATCAAGTCTGACTAATTATATTTTGTGATATTGTATCAAAATTGTATCAATTTTTAATTAATAGTTTACATGCTAAGATTAGTGTCAGACAGTGGTTCTTCAGTCATTAAACCGCTGATATATCACCTTCTGTACAGTATCACAATACATTACAATATATTGAATCGTAATCCCTATATCATTATATACATCATACCTTTTAATAAGAAGGAGTAAAAATAGTAACTAACCTGTCGACTTGCACACAACAGGAGCTATTTCATCCAATGGGTGAAGCATGCTAAAGAGGGTCGGAAGAGGCTCCCTGAAAAAATGTAAGGATGATGAAACGGGCAATTACATTTCTAAAATCTGATTGGCTATGTCATATTCTAAGCCACTGTGAAACACTTGATATAGACACAGATCAAATATGAATGCTGTACTCAATGATTAAAAAGCAATTAATTGTTATGTAGTGTAACAATGCATAATGACAACATTGTATTGCAAAAAAGTGAATGTGTATTTTGGAAATGTGACGTGAATAATGCATCATCAGTGCATTAATTAAGAAATCTAGCCAGGACATTAGGGTACCACCCCTACTTTTTTAAGAGGAAATGCCCAGGGACTTTTTTCTGACCTCTGAAAATTAGCTTGGTTTGAAGATTGGTTTTAACATTTCATCCAAAACATGATGCAGCACACTGTTCCCATGACTGCACTGGGATCTACACAGGATACAAACAGTGCCTCCTGTAGTCAGTACCAACAGCCACATAACCTTTTCCTCCCATCCAATTACTAACCAGACCCAGACCTACTAAACTTCAACAAAACATCTGCACATTGTCTTACTGGCTGCTGGCAAAATACCTTCTCACAAACTGTAACCAAATTAAAAATGCTAAATGAAGTAAGGCAATTACGCTTATTATTATAGTGACCACTGAAAAGTGGAAAAAACACAAAAGCTTACCTTAAAGGACTCATGGGTGCATCAGATGTGATGTTTTTGCGCTCAAAAAGCAAACCAAACTTGGTTGGCCACAGTGTGGAGACCTGAATGGCAGGGATCAGAACAAATGGACTTCATACACATGGCATGTCATTATGACCAAAAAATATTTTTAGCTCATATCTAAGCATGAGTCAACTAAAAATTATATTGTGATAAAAAAATATCAAGGATTTGTTTCTACACTCATCAACGTCTGCATGGACACAAAGTCAGGAAAACAAGCTCACATCCAAGCTTACTCATTTGAAGGACAGTTGCATTTGCCAAGACTGTTAAATGTGTTGTCAAAATGAAGGTGATTGCAATCCCTTTGTGCAATCATCGTGCCAAATTAGCCATTATAAAAGTGTGAGAGTGGAATGGACAATATCTTGCCAAAATGAGTAACTGAGTAAATTGAGATGATTATGCTTTTCAAATTCCACAGAGGACCAACTAATGAAATGCAACAGAGAAACAGGTAAAAATATCAACTGCAATATTTTAGAGGAGAATGTATTTTCCAATTTAAAAAAGCAAATCCTGAAAAAAGAGACACATCAGGAAGAGATATTTTCATATAGTCATCTAAATATTTGATTTTCAAGGGTTTGATGTAGCAAGAAACAGCACAGTCACACAAAAATGGTATACTGGAGGTGCAGTGATTAATTCCAGGTTTACATTGCAATTGGTAGTAACTTTTAGTTACCTTTAGGACAGTTTTTTAAAGCAACAGATGAAAAATCAATAACATTATGTATTTAAAGTCCACAGTCTACAGGCAAAAAAAAACAAAACAATTTGGTATGAAAAGCATGGATATGCATGCAGATCTTACTGAGGAATACACGTACTTCATTAAGATGATGATTATTTCATGAAGGGTTATTCAATTCAATTTATTTATAGAGCACAATTAACAGTCAGGGATAACCAAAGTGATGTACATTGAGCAATAAAATATGAATTAAAAATTGGAAAAAAAAAATCAACATACATGTATAGGTAGAACACAAAATCAATGAAGAAATCAACGTAATTAAAAGCAACTAAAATAAACAACTTAAAACATCAGTATACCGTTTTCATAAGCCAGTGAGAAAAGGTGAGTTTTGAGATTAGTTTTAAAAACTTTGATCGAAGACTGGGATCTGATAAAGAGGCAAAGAGTTCAATAGTCTAGGTGCAGCGACTGAAAAGGCACGGTCAACCTTATGTTTAAGCCGAGACTGAGGCACAGTTAATAGGAATTTGTTTGAGGACCTAAGCGTCCTTTGTCTCTTATAGGACATAGTTATATGTAAACTTATAGTTTAACATATCACTGATGTATGGTTTGGAAAGGTTATAAACCTAATTTAAATTAGTTAAATTAATAAAAGTTTTTTTTGTTTTTAAATGACGCACCCATGTACCTAGTGGTCTGATTATGTACATCATAAAACAACAGGAAAGACTGCTGAAAAAAATATAAAGAAATCCACAAACTGTTTGCTTGTCAGGAGCTAAATCTGTCAATTTCAATAACAGTATATTTACATACCTGAAATGGTAGTGGAGAGATGAAGTCCTTCCCACTAACAGTGTGGACATTCACACACATGCTTTGGACTATGCAGACACTCTGTTCAACCACATCTTTTTCTGACATTCAAAGAAAAGGGAAATGTCAGTACTTTAAAGAAATAACCAAACTGCATTCTTTGAACATTTCAAAGGGTTAAATTATGGATGCATAAGGATAATCACAATATCCAGTAAAGGGACCTTACCATCTTTACGGGACTGAGGAACAGTGAAATTACACCACAAGGCCTACAAAGACAGATTGGAAGACAAGATCTTTATGAAATGATACAGTACTGTATACACATACAGCACCTGTCAAAAAGTCTGGGGACTGTGAAAATATGGCCTTAGTAAAGTTAATTTTCTGTCTGTCCCATAACATTTGTAAGTGAAATAGTATTTAGTAGGTCCGTTTGACCATGTGTGAGGGTAAGGAAGGGGAAGTTAAACATGAAATAATTTGATATTTTTCCTGACTTTTAGAAACCAGACCCAAAACACTTTGACATTTGAGACACACATTAGTGAGTCCACTTAACCACTACCAGTAGTCAGTATACACCTGTGCAGTCTGTGCCAAAACTCTAACGACTAGGCACAAAGGTGAGGTGAGGCTAAGCCAGCTTTTGACGTTGGAGATGATTAATTTTATCCAGAACAGAGTAAATCTCCTACTCTTTTCAAGGAAATGCCCAGGGATCTTTTTCTGTCATGTTTTACCTCTCATCCAAAAAAAGCCTCCTTCCTTTACAAATCCAAAATCAGAAAAAGTAAATAAAAATAGTTTCTAACATTTATTTACATTTTTATTTAAAGACGATTACTATGGAAAAATAACTTTTTCACAGTTTTTCCACCTGTATTTCGGTATGTGGAGTGCCTACCAACCCACAAACTGTGAAAAATTAAAATCCAGTCAGTTTCTTGTGGGCTGCCTTGGTCTGAAAACATAAAACTTAATGACTGGTTCATGACTGGGCTGCACCATTTAAGGTAGAAAGGAGAAATGTAAATAAGACAGTGGTGATGCTTCATCTGTGTTTTTTCAGTTAATCTGATATTACTGTTACATCCAAGAGAAAGAGCAGCTGGTTGTCAAGAGAGGTCTAGTTAGTGAAGAAAGACACAGAGACTAATATCAGTGAGAACAAAGCAGTAAATCATAGAAGTAAAACTTTATGATTTTGTTTGGTGAGCTCTCCTGTTTGTCTCTGCTGTCTATGAGTTTCATCTCTGCCCAATGCACTGAAAGGGTGGTGGGGTGAGCAGTGCCTCATGTACATAAAACCTGCCTCCTGAAATCCTTTCATTCTGGTCTTCAGACAAATACAATTTTTTGGCATTTTGACCAAAAAAAACAAGATTTCAATTAGACCCTCGGATAACTTGTGAACTACAAATTAACAAGTTAAAAGGATTATAATATGTGATCTTTAATTGCAAATTGTATGAAACATGTCATGTTTTGTCTGGGCAACTTCATTTCATTTGATAATATACAGTAAACCCCAGTATTTGCAGGGATTAGGGACCAGAACCTACTGCGAATAGCACAAATCCACGAATACTTGTAACCCCCCCTAAAAGTGCTTATAAGTGTCTGGACTTCTATGGAGAGCAGAGAGGCTGCAAACTCCACTTCCCAGCAGCCTTCACGTGAGAGGCACACGCGCTCCACCAATCAGGGGAGAGTCCGAAGGTCATCTTCACCGGAGTTCTGAAATCACTCTCGCCTGTTTGCTATTACTGAGACTATTTAAACCTGGTCTTTTGTCTATCCTACGTGAAGTATTACCACATTGGATGGTTAAATCTAACCATATGCCTTAAACACTCACCCTTAACACTTCAGAAACACGTGTAAAGACATAGAAAATAATGTTTTCTCTCTCGCTCGCTCGCTCTCTCTGTCTCTCTCTCTCTCCATCTCCTTGCTCTCGCTCTCTGAGAGCCACTTACACTTTGTGCTGGAAGCATGAGAAGAAGCTGGGCATTTAGGCAGCATCTTAGGGGTAAAAGAAAAGCAAACTAGTCAGGTCTACAGCTCCCGCGAAAGTGGCTGTGTGTTGTGCAGATCAGCCAATAAGAGCTGGCCTTGTATGGCCATCTGAACGCCAGCCAATAGCGCTCAAGTATTGGAGCATACACATACCCAACTGTTGTACAGTACATATGTTCTATAGAACAAACCATGAATTTGTGGGTTTTCCACGAATAACACATAGATATGTTAGAGAAAATTCCGCGAATAGGTGAATACGTGAATGCTGAACCACGAATAGGCGGGGGTTCATTGTACATCCTGTAACACAGTCCCAAAAATAGTTGTGGCAAGGGCAATTTAGGTTTAAAAAAAACCTAAATAATGACGTGATTTCAAACAGGTGATGTTAACAGGTGATTTGTAATCATGATTTGGTACAAAAGCAGTATCCATGAAAGAATTATTGTATAAAAATCCATGTTACTCAAGAAAAAATTTAAGCGATTTGCATAAAACAAGTACAGTATTAAATGACTTCAGAAATCTGGAGGAATTTCAGTGCGGAGAGGGCAAGGATGCAAGTCTAAGCTGAACACCCATTGACCAGCACTGCATCAAGAACCATCATTCTTCAATAGCTGATAGAACCACATGGGCAAAGGATTACTCTGGCACTGCTACACTATACACTACAATATGAACTTACATTCTCAAGTGCCACTTTACTTATAGGCTTAAAACAAGCCTTATTATAACCATGTCCAAAAGCAGTGTCGACTTCTTTGGGCTCAGAGGAATCTGGGATGGACCATCACATAGTGGAAACATGTACTGTAGTCAGATCAATCAGTATTCAGATCTTTTTGAAAGAAAGGGGCATCATTTGCTCCAGACCAAAAACAAAAACGACCATCCAGACAGATATCAGCAAGTCCAACAAATCCAAAAGTTTGGGTCCGTCATGGCAAGGCAAAAGGCAGGGCAAAATGTATTTATATAGCATTTAAAAACAACAATCGTTGACCAAAGTGATGTACATTTTAGAGCATAAAACATCAAAAAAATTTAAACAAATAAAATAGATAAGATAAGAAAATAGATAAAACAAAATAGATCAAAAGAAAAGGAAAGTAAAAAGCAAAGAACAACAGAAGATAAATATCTGCTTCCTTTGTACTATGATCTCAATTTCTTTCAAATGCCAATGCAAATAAATAAGTTTTTAATTGAGTTTTAAAATTTTCCAGTGTGGGTGCCGACATAATTGAAAAAGGGAGATTGTTCCACAATTTCAGGGCAACTAATGCAAAGGCCCTGTCTCCTCTTTGTCTCAGCCTAGATTTAGGAACATTAAGAAGTAGGCAGTCTACGGATCTCAACGATCTCCCAGGGACATACAAGCGTACAAGATTGGAAAGGTAAGACGATGCTAGACCATGAAGAATTTTAAAAACAAAAAGTAAAAGCTTAAAATCAACCCAATAGTGAATAGGTAACCACTGTAAAGAAGCTAAGACTGGCGAGATGTGATCTGGTTTAGGAGTATGCGTTAATAGGTGCGCCGCCGCATTTTGAACTAGTTGCAGGCACCGAAAACATTTTAAACTAACACCAGAGTAAAGGCTGTTGCAATAGTCTAGTCGAGTTGTAATAAAGGCATGGACAGCCTTCTCAAAGTTGCTCAGGGAGAGAAAAGGTCTCATCTTTGCCAAAACTTGACTTTACAACCTCGTTTATTTGTTTGTCAAATACCAGCCTGTTATCAAATATAAACAAATAAGTTTCTCACAGACAATTTGTTATAACAATTCAGTGGCCCTAGGTCAACATGATCCACAGTACTAAAAACAATCACCTCAGTCTTCTGCTCATTAAAACTAAGAAAATTCGAGGCCATCCACACTTTTACTTCCTTCAGGCAATCAAGCAAAACATCTGGTAGATCAAAACACAAAGTATAGGAGAGATCAGTATAATTTCAAAAAGCTGCAGCTCAAAGCTAGAGTACACATCAGTTGCTAACTGCCGACTGTTCATAAAGTTCCTATAAATAGTAGCCAGACCTCCACCATGTCCAGAAATACGTAGTGAGTTGAAGTAATAATTTCCTGAAAATACAAGTTCAGAAAATGAGCTCAAGTCACCCACGGTCAGCCAGGTTTCCATGATAAAACCAAAATCCACGTGGCAAGAAGTATAAAAATAATTTTAAATAAATGTTTTATTGGCCACAGATCTGGCGTTGACTAGCGCCAATCTGGCCATTTTCATGGGCCTCAGCTGACTGGAATACAGTACTCAGTGAACTAAGATTTTGGAGATCCAAACCTCCTCTGCGAAATCGAGGTCGCAGACGCCATGGTAGACAAACAGGGAACCATGGGGCCACGAGTACAATACATCGATGGCAAACTCCAAGGATAGCCTACTCTGTACTGCACAAGGCTCCTCCAGCAAATATCCGGCAAAGAAGCTCTTCTGTCTTGCAGATTCACTGCCTCGTTTTCTTCATCTTCTGTGATGATTTTTGGGACTAGGACGACAGGGCAACTTCATGGTATGGGGTTATGTCCATGCCCTTGGCAAAGGTTATGATTTTAGAGCAAAGCATGCTGCCTTCAAGAACACCGCTAGACCAACTCAAGACAATGCAAAACCACATGCTGCACATATTACAACTGCATGGCTGCGGAAGAGGGTACGAGTCATGGACTGGCCGGCCTGCCTGCAGTCCTAAACCTGGTCCCGACAGAGAAAGTGTGGAGAATTTTTCAATTAAAAGTGCAATAACAACATTGCAATGCTGCACTTTCAAGACATGTTTGCAGGAAGAATGTGGAAAAAAATAACACTTGAAACACTTCCATCGCTTGGTATCCTCCACTAAGTATTATTAAAAGGTATGGCAACGTTACCAAGTGGTAAATAGCTTACTCAACTTTTTTTTCAGAATGTGTTCCAGGCCTGAAATGCAGGAATGAAGGTATATTAACAAATAAAATGAAGTTGACCAGACAAAACATTAAATATCTTCGATTCATATGGTCTGCAATGAAAGGAAAAACAACAAATTTAAGAAACACAGTGGGTTTTTTATTTGTATTTTCCATACTGTCCCAATTTTTTCTGATTTACTTGAAGGCTTCCTATTCACCCTTTGCATCCCCATAAGACCCAAACCTGCTTAGCTGTAAGTAGTGATGTACGGGTGCTGTAACTGCTTTTCCAACCTATGGTGCACATACTTTAGAGGCAAATAATCATATTTTGATGGAATGTAATGATCTTGGTTTTAGATAAACTTTAAATTTAAAATTTTGTTTCATTCCTTGGGAGCAATAATAAAACCCACAATTTTTATACTCTTGTTCTGATGTCAGCACTTATGATGAGCAGTCAAAACTTTCAGGCTTTTAAAAATCACAATATGGTTTAACAACAAATTTAGAAAAAGTTAAAAATACTAAGCCTACTAAGAATACAGAGGAAGATTATGCTATCAAAGGCATAGATCAATAAAACCTTTTTCAGAAAATGTCAATAGACAACTTTATTAAATGTTGCACAGTGTAAGGCACCAAGTGTTAATTCCTCACATTGCTTTATATTAGAGACAACCTTTGTTTCTCAATATTAAAGTCATGAAAAAGTTGATTATGATTATACTTAATAAAACATTATAAATTAAAGTCGATAATGAAAGTCAATTTTGTTTCTATTACATACAAATAAGCTGTGAAAATTGTAATTTCAAATTAAACCATTTAACATGAGCATTTCAAAGTAGACTACTACACTCAAGCTATTCTGCTGACTCTACTATCCCACAGGATTCTACACCGCTACCATTACATCACACAGTGTAAGTGTGTGAGATATTTCAATATTGATTTGAAGGATTGGATTCAATATTTTATCCTTCCAATATTCCACCCAACACTTTTCTTCTTATACTCGCCAATTATTGAGACCCTCAGATAAAGAAAGTTATCACTACTCTATTTGATTTACTCCTTGTCAACAATATGATTTATACAATGAAATCCAGAATCAAATTATTCATTGCCTGAAAGGTCTCAAAATTTCCATTACAGGCAAATAATCTAATAATTTTTATATCATTATATTATGATCAATTTTGAAAATTTTGAATTAACTTTTCAAGTAAATGGCAGAGACTGTGATATTTTTTGCACTTCTACTAATGCTTCCAAACTTAGAATGAAAGCATGAAAGTTTCATAAGTTTAAAATGTCAAATTTTTACATCTAATTTTAGTTTACATTTCAATACTATTTATCTACTTAATTGTTACTTTATACAGGTGCTGGTCATAAAATTTGAATATCATGAAAAACTTGATTTGAGAGATGAGAGATGAACCAATTTGCCAATGTGATTTTCACACAACAGAATTTGACCTCTGCATTTAACCCATTCGTGCAGTGAAAAAAAAACACACACACACAGACACAGACACACACACACACACACACACAAGTGAACACACTAGGCTGTGAGAATTTGTGCCCGAAGCAATGAGCAGCCCTTATCCACCGGTGCCCGGGGAGCAGTTAGGGGGTTAGACGCCTTGCTTCAGTCATGTCCTGTCAAGGGATCGAACCGGTGACCTTCTGGTGACAAAACCAGATCCTTACCACTAGGCCATGGCTGCCCCCTAATTCATTTATTTCAGATTTATTTCAGTAATTCCATTCAAAAAGTGAAACTTGTATATTATATTCATTCATTACACACAGACTGATATATTTCAAATTTTTATTTCTTTTAATTTTGATAACTGAATACTAATGAAAATCCCAAATTCAGTATTTCAGAAAATTAGAATATTGTGAAAAGGTTCAATATTGAAGACACCTGGTGCCACACTCTAATCAGCTAATTAACACAAATCACCTGCAAAAGCCTTTAAATGGTCTCTCAGTCTTGTTCTGTAGGCTACACAATCATGGGGAAAACTGCTGACTTGACAGTTGTCCAAAAGACATCCACTAACATCTTGCACAAGGAGGGCAAGACACAAAAGGTCATGCTAAAGAGGCTGGCTGTTCACAGAGCTCTGTGTCCAAGCACATTAATAGAGAGGTGAAGGGAAGTAAAAGGTGTGATAGAAAAAAGCATACAAGCAATAGGATAACCACACCCTGGAGAGGATTGTGAAACAAAACCCATTCAAAAATGTGGGGGAGATTCACAAAGAGTGGACTGCAGCTGGAGTCAGCACTTCAAGAACCACCATGCACAGACATATGCAAGACATGGTTTTCAGCTATCACATTCCTTGTGTCAAGCCACTCTTTAACAGAGACAGCATCAGAAGCATCTCACCTGGGCTAAAGACAAAAAGGACTGGACTGGTCCAAAGTTATGTTCTCTGATGAAAGTAAATTTTGCATTTCCTTTGGAAATCAAGGTCCAAGAGTCTGGAGGAAGAGAAGAGAGGCACGGAATCCATGTTGCTTGAGGGCCAATGTAAAGTTCCCACAGTCAATGAAGGTTTGGGGTGCCATGTCATCTGCTGGTGTTGGTCTATTGTGTTTTCTGAGGTCAAAGGTCAACACAGCAATCTACCAGGAAGTTTTAGAGCACTTCATGCTTCCTGCTGCTGACCAACTTTATGGAGATGCAGATTTCATTTTCCAACAGGACTTGGCACCTGCACACAGTGCCAAAGCTACCAGTACCTGGTTTAAAGACCATGCTACCCTGTTCTTAATTGGCCAGCAAACTCGCCTGAACTTAACCTCATAGAAAATCTATGAGGTATTGTGAAGAGGAAGATATGATATGCCAGACCCAACAATTCAGAAGAGCTGAAGGCCACTATCAGAGCAACCTGGGCTCTCATAACACCTGAGCAGTGCCACAGACTGATCGACTCGATGCCACACCTCATTGCTGCAGTAATCCAGGCCAAAGGAGCACCAACTAAATACTGAGTACTGTACATGCTCATACTTTGCATGTTCATACTTTTCAGTTGGCCAAACATTTCTAAAAATCCTTTTTGTATTGGTCTTAAGTAATATTCTAATTTCCTGAGATACTGAATTAGGGATTTTCTTTAGTTGTCAGTTATAATCATCAAAATTAAAAAGAAAAACATTTGAAATATATCGGTCTGTGTGTAATGAATGAATAATTTACAAGATTTCAAGATATTCTAATTTTATGACCAGCACCTGTACTTTTGCAATTTACTGACTGCTGATTACAACTTAGTTTAATGTTTAATATTTAAAATAAAGTTTAAAGTTTGTTTTCATTAGTTTTTGTAAACAGTGTCTTTAATGTAATATGGTAGTTTTTTTTTTTAACAGGGAAAAATATCAGTCCATAGGCCGATTCAAGTCAAGATATTCTTGAAATCAGGAGAAAAGATCCTCCCAGTACTGCCAATACCTGTTGAACCAGGCTGTCAACTGTGAAAGCCTTGTACACGTAGGAAGCCTGATTCTTGTTCCCACGACTCCAGGTGACCATGTGTCCAGCAACGTACAGCTCCTCTTCATATTCAGCTTCACTGGAGGCCACACTGGAGCTCTTTTTTAGCTGCCAGGATTCCTGTCAAACATTGTAAGCCAATGAGATTGTTTGCAGTCATCTAAAAACAATATTTGTTTTCAGCAATATACAATGCTGCTTGATAGTTTGTGGACCATTTAGTATTTTCTATATTTCCGCATTAATTTGACCTAAAACTTTAAACGACTGTCACACAAGTCCTAAAAGTAGATATAGAGATCCAAATCAAAGAAATTACACAAACATAACAGACTTTACCAATGAAAAATGATCCAATATTAAAATGTCCTTGAATGGTATGTGAATCTTTAAGAACATTTGAAGGTGAAATTAGAGTCAAGGGTTCTCAATACATGGGATGACAATCATAGGTGAGAGGGTGCCCTGTTTAATTTAAAGAACAGGGATCTAGCAAAGTCTGTTCTTCACAACACATTTGTGGCATGAACAAAGGAGATTTTTGAGGACTTCAGAATTCAAGACCATTTGAGCAAGGAGAGCTCAATTGTCTGCAAGGTCACAAAGGAATCAAAGGTAACATCTAAACAATTAAAGTCATCTCTCACATTGGCTAATGTTAATGTTCATGACTCCACCATGAGAACACTGAACAACAATGGTGTGCATGGCAGGGTTGCAAGGAAAAAGCTGCTGCACTCAAATTACAGAAAGACGGTGGTGCTAGTATCACAATTTGGAATAGTTTTGCTGCCAGAACAGATTGCCATCAATGATGGAACAATGAATTCTGAATCTGAGTCTCATGAGAGTGTGGGTCATGCAAAGGGTTGCAGCGGTAACCGGTTTCACGGTATACCACTGTATTAAAACGCATGGTTATCATACCGTGGGCATTTGCTTATTACCGGTTATAAAGGAAAAAGGCAAGCCAGCTGAGAAGCTCACTCCTTTCAGTCTTGGCCACTGGCGCCAAGCTCAAGCACACTGCGACAAATATGGCAGCGAGAAGTGTGACAGATTTAACCAGTCTCCATCCCCCAAAACAATATTTAAACTCAAATCAGTAGTGTGGGATTATGTCAGAAACCTGCAAAAGGGATGTGAGGATGGGTATCTCATTTGCAAAGTTTGTGAACATAAAGTGGCAGCTACAGGAGGTGCGTGACTGAACAAGGTGACTAAAGCAACTTCTTTACTCATATCTGCATTATTCCGAGAAAAACTCCACAGGACACTGTGTACATGAACAAAATAAATGGTTGTTTATTCCAGACTGTACACATGATGAAAACAAACAAAAATAAAACTTTAAACTATGGTTATGTTGTTCCAAATATACAATGCAACACAAATCGTAACACTACACATGGTAAGAAAACTGTTGCTACCAGAATCTTACTGCTCTGAACCATTTAAAACCTGTACACACTGTACTGGAGCTACTTAGCTCTTAAAGTGATAGTGCATCTATTTTCTTAAGATGAACAAATGGTGCCTGAAGACATGCATCTAAATAAACAGTACAAGTATCACTTGTAGCATATTAATACTTTGTTAAAGCAGCAGTAGATACATATATAAACTTCTTATGAAAAAGTTTATGAACTATTTATAATTATAGTACAAAAAATCCCTTTGTTTTGGATCCTTTTTTTAAGGAGAAATTTTATACATAACCGTAATAAAAATAGTTTAATCTAAAATAAATAGGTTGTTACACAAATGTAACGTATAATAATTTTTGAGATGGTTATCATACTGTGAAAATCTCATACAGTTGCAACCCTAGTCATGCAGCAGGTCAACAACCCTAAGTACACAAGTTGCTCACCCAAAGAATGGTTATAAACATTTCTTTTTAAGTTTATGTTTTGGAATTTGATTCGAAATAATGATGCATCACAACGCAGGACATGAACTTTCTGTATTATTTCATTTGGTTGGCAGGTTTTGCACACCACATGTGTAGAGCTGGGCAATATGGCCAAAAATTTTATCACGATAAATTTTTCTATATTGATCAATCTTGGTAATCATCACAATATTACATTTTCTAACACTGTAATAGTTTTGAAATAACATCTTTCTAAAAACATCAGACTAAATACATGAAATGTTACTATTTAAAATATTAAAATGTTTGTTGCCAGAACATAATATTTCACTGGAACTAAACTTAGTAAATTTACATTTTGATTGCCCTGCCCAGAGGAGGTAAAACAATTTTTTTTAAATAACAAAATATACTACTGTCTAACAAGCAGCAGTATCACACTAACTCGCTGTCAAGCTGCTTAGACGTGAAATGTAAATGAACATTAATGCTTATTGAATGTTACTGTGCTTCCCAATCAGCTCATAGAATCCAAAATGTGTCCATATTTTGGCTTTTAAAACATTTGTTGCGTTTTAATCTTAACCTCGCAACCTATCTCCACCATTTTTGCTATTATGTATGCAATGAATGACATGTTATAATCAATTATGGTCTGTAAATGCATCGATGCTGAACTGCCCACACGCGCATCTCGATGCATCGATTATATGATTAATTTCAACGCCTCTACATGTAAAATACTGGATCATTTTCCTCTTGTTCAAATTTATGCAGAAATACAGAAAATTCTAAAGGGTTCACAAACTTTCAAGAACCACTGTACACAACCTCAAATCAGAAAATGCTGAGACTGTATGCTGTTTCTATTACATTTACTTTGACTTATTTCATGCATGGTCTGGTCAGCTTCATTTCAATTGTTAATATACATCCTTTCCTGCCTTTCAGGCCTGCAAAACATTCCTAAAACAGTGGGGCAATAAAGTATTTAGCACTTCTCACAACACTTAAACATGTTTGGGCACTGAGGACATCACGAGAAGCAATTCAGGAGTCATTTGCTCCCATTCTTCATGCAAACATGTCAAAGTCAAGTGAAGTCAAATTTATTTATAAAGCGCTTTTTACAACTTGTAAAACTTGTATGTCACAAGTTTACAACTGTATGTCAAACAGTACAAGGTGGTCATCACATATTTAGTTTAAAAACTGTCCACACATTCTTTATTGGGGACAGTTCAGGGCTGCAGGAAGGCAAGTCTAAGACTCACAACCTCTTCTTCTGCAGCCATGTATTTGTAATATGTGCAGCTTGTGGTTTTGTATTATCTGGTTGAAAATGCATGGACATCCCTGGAAAGGATGTAATTTTGAAGGCAAATAATGTTGCTGTAAAATCTCAGTTTACTTTTCAGTGTGTAAATGATCTGTGCCAATCGCACTGACACAACCCCATACCATAATAGATCCTGAATTTTGAACTTGTTACTGTGTGGATGATACTTTCATCTTCGTTTAGGAGCACAGTGATCGTTTCTGTCCCCCAAAAATAAAAAGGTCTGAACTTTCTGAACACAGTAGAAATTTCCACTGTGTGATGGTCTATCCCAGATGCTTCTGGGCATTAAAATTAGGCTTGTTTTTGTACAGTAAAGTTGTAAATAGTATTTGTGAAGGTAACTTTTGTTGTAGTGTTCGACACGTTTTCCGAAGTAATCCTTTGTCAATATGGTTATGTCAGCTATTGATGAATGACCATTCTTCAGGGCCTGAAATTCTTTTTTCAAAAGGGGGGGGGGGTACTACTGGTGGGCTTAACTACAGGTCTTACCTTGTCCTTATGAGGGTTTTGTTCCTGTGCTTCAACTTAAGATTAGCTGAACTATATATGCATTTTTAGCCGAATAAAAAATGTTAAATCAACACTATTAGAGTTAAATTAACACAGAAAGTGTTACATTTTGACACCCTCAGTTTTAATTTAACTCTAATAGTGTTGATTTAAAACTGGCAGATTTACTGTGTAAGCACACTTGATTTGTTTATAACTCAGCTCTAGGTCAGAGGACATTAAAATAGCCTACAATGTCATTATTTCTTCTGAAAAGATGCAAATCACTGAATTTAGACCAATAACACGAGATGATGTTAGGAGCTGTAGCAGAATATCGGTTGTATATTTTGTTTTAACAATGTTCTAATAATATGAATTTATTTAGGACTTCCGTTTGTTAAATATAACAACTAGTGCTTTATGAGATGTTCTGTTGTTTTCTGTGAACGTAACGACAATAAAAATAGTTATTTAAATACAAAAACAGTGAGTGTGATGTGCTCTGCACTGCTGTGTGATGCTCGTGCACGCAAAGGGGAGTCAGATTCTGGCGGGGAGTCAGAGTTCGGCACAACACCGGTGCTATTTTCTGAGCGGGTTCAATTTCAGACGATGGAGATTTGCGTTTTAGCCAGCGCTCCATGTTTCCGTGCCACAAGTTCTTATCAGTGACTGTGTTGGTTCTGAAAGTTGACTGAGAGAAATGCCTCTAAAGCAGAAGGTTCTCATATTGCGCCGAGTGCAGCGTCCAGTACGGAAGTAGGTCCGCCCGACCATCCGTCCGTCTCACAATCCAAAACGAGCTAATGTTTTGCTGAACATTTTTGCTGTAATGATTGCGGGAGCTTCCCGCATTACTAAGGCTAAAATTGTGGGAATCAAAGAAATAGTGCGCAATTCCCGCAATCCCACACTGAAATTCAGGCCCTGATTCTTGATGCAGTGCCATCTGAGGTATCAGAGGACATGGGTGTTAAGGTCAAGCTTATGCCACTGCCCTTTACACACTGAAATTCCTCCAGATTATTTTAATTGTTTAATGATATTGTGCAAAGGGAGAAATGTACAGATTCATTCCAATTCCTCCATGAGAAACACTGTTTTTAACAAATTCAATCATTTTCTCATGCATTTGTTGACAAATTAGAGATCCTCTGCCCATCTTTTCTCCTCAATGACTCTGCCTTTCATGAATACTGCTTTTGCATCAAATCATGATTACAATCCCCGGTTGACAACATTTTTTTTACCTCAGTACTAAACCTAAATTGTCCATGTTTCAATGTTTTTTTATGTGTTGCAGGCCTGTAATGCAAAAATGTTTTACAGTATATTATCAAAAGAAATGAAGTTGATCAGACAGTACATGAAAATCATCATACTGTGTATACCAAACCAAAAGAACACAAGCCCATACAGTGAAACATGTATGGAACCCGAGAGGATCTGGCAACCCGACCTTTGCTCTGTGCTCATGGCTAAGTTGTTTGTCTCTTGTGTTTGAATTTTTTTCCTGTTGCTTATATCTAATACTATCACCGTTTGGCATATTGTATTATTTTACACATTA
>BRDA01010307.1:0-14989 GCA_036984385.1 Crenuchus spilurus
TATATAGAGAGAGAGAGAGAGAGAGAGACACACACACACAGTGGTGTGAAAAAGTGAAAAATCCAAACTTTCACCATGGCCCTGTGTAAAAAAGTGATTGCCCCCCTTGTTGTCACATAACTTAACTGTGGTTTCTCACACCTGAGTACATTGTCTCTAGCCACACCCAGGCCTGATTATTGCCACACCTGTTCTCAGTCAAGACATCACTTAAATAGGACCTGCCTGACAAAGTGAAGTCCACCAAAAGTTCTTTAAAAGCTACACATCATGCCGAGATCCAAATAAATTCAGGAACAATTGAGAAAGAAGGTAATTGAGATCTATAAGTCTGGAAAGGGTTATAAAGCCATTTCCAAAGCTTTGGAAATCCAGTGAACCACAATGAGAGCCATTATAAACAAATGGTGAAGACATGGAACAGTGGTGAACCTTCCCAGGAGTGGCTGACCACCCAATATTACTGCAAGAGCGCAACAATGACTCATCCAAGAGGTCAGAAAAGACCCCACAACAACATCCAAAGAACTGCAGGCCTCACTTGCAGAGTTCCTAAACAAAAACCACTGCTGAGCAAAAAGAACATTAAAGCTCATATCAATTTTGCCATAACGCATCTTGATTATCCCCAAGACAAGAGGAAAACATTCTGTGCACCAATGAGACAAAAGTTGAACACTTTGGAAGGTGTGTATCCCATTACATCTGGCATAAAAGAAACACTGCATTTCAGTATTATACAGTATCTATCTATCTATCTATCTATCTATCTATCTATCTATCTATCTATCTTATATTCATATATTCAATCATTTTTGATTCTTAGATAATTATATGAATTTTATAACAATGTCTGGTTAGTAATCCTGAAATCCCACTCTACTGCTGTATGTTAAGCAGGGCTGCAGATTGGGCTGGACCCCCTGTACAGTGAGAGTACTAGACTGACCGGGGCCATCTCCTCTGGGGCAAACGCTGGCACAGCGGCCCTTTGAACTGAGCTGATGGACAGATGAGCCAGGCCAGCTGTCCACATCTTTAGTGGTGTCAGCTTACACAGGGCTGATAGCCACTCTCTGGAGACTACAGCAAATGGACCACTGCGGCTGTGTCCGTGTAACACACGATATGGGATATACTCATATCGACCCCACAAATATGCTGTAATGCATGTGTTTATGTATACACACGCTTGCACAGAGCACACGCATACAAATTCAACCAAATCACTGCAGTTTACATTTTATTTACTAGATCTATTCCAATATCCCAGCCATACACATGCACAGTTACTTTCACCAATACAAATACACATCCACACATCCTGAAAGCCAACAGCTGATCAAGTCCTCTCCTGAAAGCCTCTTTGTTTAGGGCCAGGTCCAGTTGCTTGATGTTGTAAGACAGGCTTTTTTGTGTGCCTTGAGCACTCCAGCTGCCGAAAGCGTAAATATGTCAAACATGCTGGCTAGTTTGGACTTCACATGTGTTTCTGTGGTATTACGCCAGCCTTTTGGTCACTGGCCTGCTTCCATCAGCTTCACACTACACTCCAGGCTTTGTCACCTCAAGGTTCCATACAAAGATTCATTCATTCTGCTGCTCCCAAACGTTTGCACTGTATCTGTGTAGTTGTAGGACTCTCAGATGAGGACATGGAACTAGAAAGTTTGTTACTACAGTGTTCAGTGAGAGCAAAGACTATGTAGTGGCATGAGAAGTGGTCATACGATGGACAGCCCTTAAAGAACTGGCTTGAGACTGACAGAATTGGCTCAGAACAACTGAAATGTATCTATCCATGTTCAGTCCACCAACACAGTTTTGCTCTCTCATGCCCTGGCTGCCGATGGCAATCAACACTATTGATGGATAGTTCAGAATCATTGGATAAAACCAATTACATACATTACATCCATGTTTGTCTTTTTTTGACAAGGTAACCACTGTAAACAGAAAAACTATTATGCAATTCCATGCATAACAGTCTCTGGTTCTTTGGTTGTTTCTCCTCTCAACTGGTTAAACTTGCCAGCTCATTTCAGTAAACACAAAGGAAATCCCAAACAAGAAGCTGAACAGCACCCAGGAAGATCAGAGCAATTTTTACCAAGACTACCAATCTTAAAAGACTGCCAGATTAACAGTGTAGTAAAACACCCTACATCATAAAAATGAAAGATCTCAATGGTAACAAGGATTACTATATGTTAAAGCAGTTAACCAAAAATGTAATGTTCAAGTGGCTCTCGTGAAGATGCCTCACCATCTCGTCCACATAAACAAACACTTTAAGGCCTCTTCACATCTGAAGCTCACATGGCCAAAGAGCATAGAATTTCAAATTGACAGCAACAGCTCAAGTATTTGATCATGCAGAGCTACCTCACTGTGGGAGGTGTCATAAGTGTGATTACGACAGCGCTTTACAGCTTTATAAATGGACAGAAGGTGTCTCTTCCCCACCTTTTCCCCCCATCGCTTTTCCTGTTTACAGTGAGTAATGCTTTGGTCATCCAGAAGGTAATGGAGGAGCAGTTCATTTGACGGTGTGTGTGTGTGTGTGGGTGGGTGGAAGGTACTGAAGATGCAGGTTGATCAATCACGTTAGTTGACATGATGTACCTCAGGATGAGTGGCACCCTGAGTTCCCTAGAGGACTCCTGCTGCACTCCATCATGACTGTCAAGAGAGGCAAATGATAGGCTGCAATGATCCAGATACAGGGGCACTTAATGTTGGGATTGTACAATAGTTACATTTACATAATTTTCTCTTTATTTTAAATGCAGTTTCTCGGCCAGAGTGTTTGGTGTCTGACGTTTTTACGCTAGAGCTTCAAAGCTTAAGTTACTAACAAGTAAAGTTTACAATTATTCATTAGCATTGTTTAAACTGCAGGCAAAGCATTACACACGTGAATGCATGCTGCTACATATTTTCAAATAGGCTTGCTTATGTGGTTTGTTGGTAGCCCTGCATGTATTTGCTAACTAGTGACCATCACTCTGTCAGCTATGTTGGCCTCATTGCTTGTAACTAATTTACTGCCATTTTTGGAAGCCATAAATATCTTGACTGATTGATTACAAGTGTATACAAGAGCATCTTAAAAAAATTAATACTGTTAAAACATTCATTGATGTTCCTAATTTAACACAAAATTGTAAAATATATTTTATATTCATTACACGTAAGTTGACATTTCTAGCCTTTTTTGTTTTAATGTTGATCAGTATGGCTTATTGTTCATTTTGAGTTTCAGTAAATTACTATTTAAACAGTATCAACATAAAGAAGGCTTGAAATATCTCACTTTACATGTAATGAATATAAAATAGGACAGTTAACCTTTTTTAATTAAATAATAAACTTTTTTTTAAAGTAAAAATGAACTTTTTTTGCCTATTGCAAAACAAACAAAGCTGTTTGGTCCCAAACAAATAGAACTGAGCACTCAGTTTTGTCCTTGTGAAAGTCGACCTCTTGTTGCGCAAATCAGAGGTTTAAGATGAACCTACATAAAGTCCCTTCAGTTCTATGTAGCCAGAAAAAACATGATTTTCTGGGACACAAAACTAAAAGCCACTACATTTCTATGTTCTGCAGTAAATTGCAAGCATTGTAAGTATTCTATTATAAATAATTTTCTGCTCATTTGAAAGTTTCTTTTACAAAAAGAAAAAATCAATATTCTACATGTATATGCAGTTGCTGTATAAAAATCCTAAAGTGTAGGAATGAAAGTTTAGATGGAAAATGCTTCTGGTTATACTGCATCCCATACTGTAGAGCCTTATGCTGACTTCTCTTTCTCTCTATCCCTGTATCAATCAAGCTATTGAAGGAACTGTCAGAGCAGGAAAAATACACACAGCCCACTCAGATGCACTACAGATTTACTATCATCCCCCGATCGATTCAAAACACATCTCACATGAAAGAATAAAAATGTAAACAAAATCAAAAAGGACATCTCCTTAACATCTCAGTATTTTTTTCTAGACATCAAAGAAATCTGATTGTAAAATAAAAAAGACTTTAGATTAAGACTGCTCAGATATTTCTCCTGCACTCTTAAAAATAAAATACCATAACAAGTTATTTGAGTGATGCCACTGAAAAACCACTTTTGGTTCCATTAAGAAACTTTTAAAACAACTGGTTCTTTAAAGAAGCATACTGTAAAAAACTGACTGAAGAACCTTTCTAAAGATTAAAGAATTTTCACTTGAAACAAAGGCTCTTGGAAGAACTTTACTACGTGAAGAACCTTGTGGGTTCTTCAGACCTTTCTTCAGTTCTTCATACTCAGATGTCTTGTTTACAGAAGTGGTTGTTTAAGACTTTAAAAGAACTCAAAAATGGTACTTCTATGGCATTTACTTAAAGAGCCCTTTGTAGAAAAGACCTCTCCTTAGAAATCTGTTGTGTCTCCTTGAGTTTTAGTGGTTTTAGTGACAAAAGTCAAACAAGTCAAACATTTGAAATGCCTAGTACCGACACTGTCCACAGTACACTATGTATACTACATAAAACACACCAACATCGTTCTCTTTACATCAGGAATCTTTAAGACTGACAAAGAAGGAATTCTGCGCTTTGAAAACCAGAAACCTTCTCTGGAACATACTTACCCACTAAGCCCTTTACAAGACTGCAGTGAATGGAGAGTCATCAGAGTCCACTGATTAATAGCCTTTTGAGTAATGGTCTAAACAAAAACACAATCCATGAAGGACTGAGAAGCATCCATACTCATTATTGGTCATTGACTGAAATTGAGTGGATGTACGATGGAAGCTTTCAGCTGAACAATCACTGCATTCTCATTCTCTGGACAACCTCAGCAGTAATTATACAATAATCATTAGCGCTCAATACGTGTCTAAAAGAGGCAAGGACATTTATTAAGGCTTTGATTTGGTTAAGGTCATGGATGCAACTTCAGCATGTTTCTGTTGCTTGTTCTCACTCTTGCTGTCTTTCAGACTCTGCATCTTTGTGGTCACTTGAAGGCAGTCCTGGTAAACTTTCACACTGAAGCATTTCTCTTTACTCTATTCATTTCTCAATTTTTTTTCCTGTTATCCCTGTTATCAAACTTCTCTTTCCTCTCTAGTACAGAAACTTCTCCTAAAGTTTCTTCAGCCATCAATGGCTTTTGACAAGCTTCACAGGCACATTAAGGCTATGTGATAAATGAAAGTAGTGGTATGTTTGCTCATTCATTGTTTCTTCAAAAATCAATGATATTAAAAACAGTTTTTCTTCCTTTTATTGGAGTAACTCTACTGTACAAGGCTTTATGCTAGATTTTGGAACATTGCTTTGAGGATGTGATTGCATTCAGTAACAAGAGTGTTAGTGAGCTCAGGATGTTGGATGATCACCACCCCACCTCATCCCAAAATGATTGGATGAAGCACAATCATTACAGAGAACACAGATTCACTGCTCAATTCATGGGCTCTCCCATGAAGCCTTGCAGAATATGACATAAACTTCTTCATACTAAAGCATAAAAACTCACAATCAATAACTTGTGGGAGAAAACAAAACTGAGCTTAAAAACAGTGACACTATCCCACCTAAACTTCTTCTATAGAAGATCTGGATGAGCAGCATTTGTTGATTTTATCAGCGGCAAAATGATTGGAAAACAGAATTTTCTTCTAAAATATGTGTTGTTATGGAATATGCACAATGTAAATGGTAACCACAAATGCACCTCATCAATGAAATTCTAAAAAGCATAATCCGATGTTGTGCCAAATTCAGCACCCTCGCTGTGAGATGCATCCCCTGTCAGGAGACTTTCTCTTAGCGGTGTTCTATTGCCTTTACTTTGGTGACCAAAGGAACTCAAATAAAATCCATTCCAGTCATGAATGAAGGGAAAAAATGTATCAAATAAATTTGATAAAATAAAATAATTGTATAAAATATAAAAAATATATATTTAAAAATATTTTATAAAATAAAATTAAATTATAAAATATTTTTTTGAAATAAATCAGATGACTGTCTGTATGTTATGTTAACTTTGATTAAATTGTCGATGTGATTTATTATATTTTCTTGTTAGCAGCGACTAACAGTTACTGTGATGTTTTTGAGTGGCAAGCTGCATAGTAACTCTAATACTGTAAACGATATTCACATAAACTTGCAAATGCAAATCATTAATTTTTTATTGGCTGCTCCCAAAATAGGGCCTGCATAAGTGTGCCCCGCAGCGAGTTACTGAAGGTGTGTTGCACATGCGCACAGTGTTTTCTACTGCTCACTTGCTTAAACTGAGCATTACCTTAGTGAAGACCACTGAAAGAACTGACCTTACACAACACGTACAGGAATATTTTTAATGTATTGAGAACTACTGCCATTTTCATAAGTCAAACACACAACAATGTTAGAAAATAATATTTAAACAATTTATATGTATTATTTATTAAAATTAAAAAAAATATTGATTGTCACCCCACCCTTCCCTACTGTATAGACGCCCCTGTGTGTGTGTGTGTGTTGTTGTTGTGGGGGGTGTATACAAACACAAACATACATATATTATCTTGTAATGTACAGTAGTCCTATACGTTGGCCAATGAGTGTTGACACAAACTACTCATACTGGCAGTTCATACGAGTGAGTGTAAAAAATGCTTTAAAATGTGTTTACACTCCTGTAGTTCCTTCATTATGTGAAAAACAACAGAAGGTCTGTTGTAGCACACTCCTTCCTTCTCCACATGCATGAACAGCAGTAGTGTGCTAGTGATTGATCAGTGCTCTACAAGATGAGCCTCGTCCATCTTCCTGCATCATCGACACACTGGCCTGCCTTATGACCTGCCATTCCTGGAAAGCTGAGTAAATGCTGCTACACTGCAGTCTCTTGGGAGCATTTTCCCCATTTTTCCTTATTGCTTCCCACAAGTGTGGCCAGAAAGGTTCCCAACCTCAGCAGACCTCTCAGCACAGTCCCTTACAGGCATTTTTATGCTTACATTTTACAGATTATAAAGGAGCCTCTGTCTCTTCCCCACCACAAGTAATGAGACTCTTCTCTGTCTTCAATCTGTTCTAGTTTGCATTTTTAGAGTAGGGGGTAAAGGTGATGATGAGGGGTCAAAGGAGCTGCAGTTTTGGAGAGGGTAGGGGGCTATTCTTAGTGAATGATGTGGGGGTGGAGTGGACAGATCAATGAGAAAGATTCTTTGAATGATCTGCATTCCTGCAGTGCGTCCACCCCCCATGGGCCAAGCCCATGCTGGCTCAGAAGTGGTCCATTTCTCTGGGGTGACTGGCTGCTAATGTGTTAATGTGCCCTGCTTGACTTCTCTCTAATGTGGCCAATGCCCTCTGCTCCTCAACATATGCTGCAGAGACAAAAGGAGATAGTATGTGTGGGGTAAGGAGCATGAGGAGGATGAGTTTGAGTCATCTTCAGCTTCAGTTAACCTGGAGCCTGAAAGACAGTATTGTCAGTGTTAACCATTGTTGTGACTGAAGTGGGAATGGCAAAACTCAATGACTTGAGCCCTGGGCAGCATTGAGCAGAGTAGGAATTGGCCTTCTTTTGGGTGGATGACATGCTGAAGGGTGCGTCCTCCTCTACGGAGCTGATGAATATCTCAAAAAGGCAGCAGCTTGTGGGGTGGCACCAAAACAGTGACATTGTCAAAAAAGACAATAAGCACTAGAGACAAAGGCAGTCACAATGCTCTTTGCATTTTTTTAAAGCATAGACACACAGCAGACTGAGCGTTATTCATGAGGTTTATTCATTCTCCCCTGAGAACCACAGGCTAAATAAAAACAACTCTAATGAATGTTAAGATGATGTTAATAATGAAACCAGTGTGGTGGCTTGGGACTGAAGGAATGCCTCATTCATTTACATGCTGTTATGCTAATTGCATATGGAGAAACATGTACACAGTCATTTCACCCTTGATCACCACAGAGCATATACACAAGTGTGTGTGTGTGTGTGTGTGTGTGTGTGTATATGTATGTATGTATGTGTATATATATATACATACAGTGATATCAGTTACTTAGTTACTTAGTAACGCGTTACTCTAATCTGACCATTTTTTCCAGTAACGAGTAATCTAATGTGCTATTATTTCCAATCCAGTAATCAGATTAAAGTTACTTACCCAAGTCACTGCACGTTACTATTTTTTTTCATTTTCCTTAGTAAAAACATATATATATTTTACTTTCTTCTTGTGATTTTACTTTTTGCGGGATTTTGACGCAAATGTAAACAATGGAAGGAAGGGTTATCAAACGAAAACGCTGGCTATGGTCTTCCACAGCCTTTGGCTCTGTGCAAACTTCTCTTACTCACTTGCTAAAACAAAACAGCATTTTTCTTAAAGAGACAGTAACCCTTTATACTGACACTGCAGTACTACACTATGAACTAACACATAAGAAACATTAATTTATCTTGTTTAAACCAAAATATTACAAAAACTGTCTCATGCAATCCAAATATCTTAACCCAATAGTCAAAAAATGTAATTACTGGTAAATACACAAAGATAAAAGGTTTAATAATTTTTAGTAATTGGCCGATATACAACAGAAGCTGGACTTCAGTGTAAAACCAGTAAGTGGGGAGAGCTGAAGAAGTTGGTAGGGCAGTAAGTACAGGTGCTGGTCATAAAATTAGACTATCATGAAAAAGTTGATTTATTTCAGTAATTCCATTCAAAAAGTGAAACTTGTATATTATATTCATTCATTACACACAGATTGATACACTTCAAATGTTTATTTCTTTTAATTTTGATGAGTTGGGAGTTGGGTAATTTAGATTTTTAATTTCTTTTAGTTTTGTTTTGTAAAACCACTCCTTGCTGCTCTAATGCTGTGAACAACAAAGTATTTATGTTAAGTGAAGTCAAGAAAGACAGTATTTTATTTTTTATTTTAAAAATTATATTTAAGATAATTCAAGAGAAACTGTCTTTTTTATATAATACATGTATTTTTTCAGGAAATAGTTTTTAAGTTCAACTTTAAATGTCAGGAGATACATTGTTGCTGTTAAAAATGCATTTCCAATAAAGTGAGTATTGGCAAAACTTACATTTTATATATATGATGGGAGTGGCCAATATACACATTTATATGCTTTAATATCCTTCCTTCCTAATTTTCATGTTCTTCTCACAAAACAATCCTCTGATTTAGGTCTTTAGTATGAGCCACTTCCGAGAATTTGACTGGCTGCCTGGAACTCTACACATCTTCAGATAGCTTTGGTATAAGTAACAGTAAATAACTATAATTATACTCAACTATTGATTACCTCTCATCCTTTGATCTTCTTCTCTGAATTACAAGCACACTCACAGCCCCAGAGAAACAGGAGGCAGTTAGACCAATGGTTTACTCTGTATGTGTAGAAAAAGGAAGCAATAGGTTTTTAGTACCAATTGACAACACCATGGCTGTTTTCTTAGACACAGCTGGGCTTGTAGTGTACATGACAAAGCAGGTGTCCCTTATCCCCACTCAAAAGGAAGGATGTATTTTCATTTGAATGAGAGAAAAGAACTGTGAATGTCCCTTAGCTATACAGAGCTTTGAGTACTTGCAGTAAAACCCTTTTGATAAAGACTTATAAGCTTATACAGCAGCCTATAAAGACTATACAATTGTGCCTTCCTATTCCTCCTCAGTTTGTAGTGTAGTGAAGTGAAATGTTTATTTTTATAGAAATACATTTTTTTCACATTTCTCCTGAAACTCTACAGTAACCTTTTAAACTAGATTTTCTTCACATTTCCCTCCTGAACACACCTTACACCAACTGTGTTCATTTTTTACATTGCTCCTAATATCCATCCATTCATCATCTTAACTACTCAATCTAGTTCAGGGTGGTGATGACTCATCATCCCCATCCATTGGACTTTAGGCAGGGTATTACATTATTTTAGGCAAAGCCAGGATAGTGCACCACCCTTTGCTGAACACACAGAGACATAAACACATGAACACCAGGGCAATATAGAGTAATCACTTCACATGACTTCCATGTTTTTGAACTGTGAAAGGAAACTGTAGACCTCAGTGGAAACCCATGCACTCCACCCAGATGGGGACTCAAACCTGAGACCCCAGCACTGAGAATAGAATGTGATGACCGTCACGCCACTGTGCTGCCCACTTCTCCCAAATATACCTTAATGTTTACTCATTTTAACCCTTAGACTCTACCCAAAATGTAAACCAAAACTGCATCTGGTTCCTAATCCAAATGAGTTTCCCCAGATTGATAATAATCAGACATCTGAAGATACTTTGTAGTGGGTTATCCATATAAAGTGAAGCCAAACAAATGCAAAATTGTTGATGACTAATGGTCTGACTCTTACGGTAACGGAGTCTTTGTTAAGATACACTGAAATCTGTCTTTTTCTGATTGACAGTCACATTCCTTTGTCCTTGTCCTTAGTGTTGACGTGTGAGGGTCCAGCACTTTGAAATGTGGTTCCTGACTCTGCCTGCAGGTCATGGTTGGTCATCTGGCTCAACATGGCTCTTTGTACAGGCCTTCTAATCTTGATCGTGATGAGATAGCAGGCGAGGATGTGCAGGTCCTCTGTCAACGAGCGTCGCATTCCATCAGGTCACTGCTGAAAGCCTCAGCCATTGGTAGACTGAGTGGGATGTAGAGTGTTCACACAGGCTCGGTTCATCTGGCAGTCTGTGAATGTGCCCTAAGGACACCTGAAGATTAAATATTTGCTCTAATATCACTATAAAGGTGGACAGCTTTAATTCTCAAACTTTCTTATAGGTTATATGTTGGCAAAATAATGTATATGGAATATTATGACCATCCATGGTTTGTGATGTGGTCTGATTGATGTCCAAAAGGATATAATAACCGGGTAAACAGAGTACAGGTTGGCAGCATCTAGGAAACCACTAACTTTGTGGAATGTTCTAGCACTACATTTCCCAGGTTTGCAGAAAAAAAAAACCTTTTTGTGAGCCATTCGAGAGGTAATGTGATGTAAATTAGAGTCAGGAGGGCTAGTGTGTCAGGGCTAGGGAGCATGTTGTAGGGCGAGTTTTGTTTTGGTATTCAGCCTCAGCTGCATGGCTCAATTCAGCCTCGGCGCTTGCTCGGCTTGGCTCGTGTGTGTGTGTGTTTGTGTGAATACACACATGCAAGCCTGTAGCATGATTTGTGCTCTATTATTTTATATAAATATTTTTTTCCTTTGTGGAAAGAGGACTTAAAACTGAGTGAGAGTCTCTGACAGACTGAATGTGCGACGACGCGCTGATTTGCATGACAAGCGCAGCAGAGCAGCAGACAAAGGGTGTTAATGGCTCCAGCATTCCAGAGCGGGTGAGAGAGACGACGAAAATTTTCGTCAGGTTGGGAATTATAATGCTAGCTAGAGACACCACAGTGAAGGTGTATTGAGAATGACCTTCTCGTACATGTGCCAGAGAGAAACAACGACTCCAACGAGTGGTACAGAGCAATCAACACACCACAGGGGACCAGTTAACTTCTTCAGTTAACTTGAACTCAGGAGCAATGAGGAAAATGTTAGTGCTCACCATTGAGTGAACAATCCACGAAACAGGGTGGATAGTCCGACTATTAAGTAGGTTGTCGTAATATTGTGATATGTGTATAATCTATGTTAAAGAGATGGATGTTCTCTATGCATGTTACAAAATGATGAAAATTTGACAAAAAACATGATATTACATTCCACCATCTTCTAGACTTTAAAAATAAGGTTCTTCAAGGCGTTCTTAGTAAAGACAGTGGTTACATACAGAACTGTGAGAACTTTCAATGTTAAAATTGCCTTTGTGGTTTATGATGAAGACCCCAGAGGATACATTTCTCTAAAAAAACTTTTAGAAAAGCTTCTGAATAGCATCTAAAGGTTTTCATTATTGGTGAAGATCCCCCTTTCAGCACTATGGAACCTTTTTTTGCTAAGAGATCAAATTATGTAATGTTCTGTAAGGCTAACTGGGTTTGGGAATTACATTTTTTGTTAGATTTTTCCTTAAAAAATTTTCCTTAAATGGAACAAAATGTTTTGAGATGATGGAATATAATTCTAAGCATTAATTCTCCATCAGAAGTTACATGAATTAGGGCCCAGAGTGGCACAGCAGGCTAAGACACTGACACTATGACCAGAGGATCATGAGTTCGAATCCTGGTCATGCTGTTTGCTATCAACAGCCGGAGCCCAAGGGAGCAAAAATTGGCAGTGCTCTCTCTGGGTGGGTAGATGGCGCTGTCTCTCCCTATCACTCACTCCCTGCAATGTCCGCTGGCTCAGGCATCTACTGATTGGTCCATTCGGAGCTGGGAAACCTGTGCTTCCCTCCAAGCTTGTTGGCTCCCCAGTGACGGTGTATCAGTGGTAGTTCAAAAAGAGGCAGTGGCTGCATCACACGCAATGGAGGAAGCTTGTGCTTGACTTCACCCTCCTAGAGTCAGGGACAAAAATCCCTGCAAAAGTCATGAGGAGAGTTCAGATATATGGGATGGGCTAATTGTCTACTACTACATTGGGATGGGGATAAAAATTTTCCATAAAAAAAGAAGTTACATGAATTATCAATGTAAGTGATTCTAAGTGCATTTGTGTGGTGTTTGTCGGTACTTTTTTACTGCATGTACTGATTAATGAAATTTCCTAAGTTGATAATAAAGTTGAACTTGACCTGACATCATAAAACATTTTTGGAATCTCTTGTAAAAGTGTATCTTTATCATGAAAGAAAAACATTGTAGTTGTTAATCTGTTTTTATGTGTTATCAGGGAATGTAAGGGATGTAAACTGGTCTGTTTTGCTCTGATTTGTCTTGATAGTGTATTACTCATAGAATATTATTTGTCATAAGAGTAGTTGGCAGCTCAGCAGTCAGCACTGTGTTTACTCTTTTTGACCACTGTGTGGATTATTTGGAATTCCTAAAAGACACGCAGGAATAGATGACCTTGTTGTAGTGATGCACCACTTTCTCTTTCTGACCGTCTATCTTTCACATACTATCCCTTAGCCTCCTACCTCTCTCTCTCTCTCTCTCTCTCTCTCTCTAACATCTACCCACACAAGAACCAAAAACGATGACCATTTTCCTGCCAAATGATACAGTATGGCTATCACTGAGGTGTGGAAATTCTAATTTGTGTTGTGCTTAATTATTTCACATGTAAATTCATTTGTATTTATGTGTAGCTGTCTGGCTGCCTGGCTGAACAGAGACTGCAGAGGCAGCAGAAGTTTACAGATGAGTGGGTGTGAATAAAAGGGGGCCGTGGTGGAGGGTCGGGGCACAGATCCTGCAGTGCAGAGGGGGCTTCAGGCTCATTTCCTACTGCAGAATTCACCCACAAACACACATAAACACAGCTGGCACAGCTAATTATATGTACATACAAACAACAAATAGTACAGACCACAGTCACAGACACACAGGAAAAAAGAAAAGCCCGCTGACTATGTAATTCTGACCATCCGAGTGAGAAGAGTCGACCTTTCTTTGCACCATTCTTCCAAGCTGGAATTGGTATTGAAATGGAAATGGTACCTTGGTGTAAGCTGTACACTTCTGATTTGGCACACAAAGAAAGTGAATGGAACACAGAATGGTGCAGGTTTTTCTGGCATATCGAGGGTCTGTAAAACGAAATGAGACTGTGAAAAGATTGGACAAACAACAATGTTTCTATGTTATATACAGTATAATTATATGTATAAAATGTCCTCTATTTTGCCAAAAATACCCTCTATGATATCAGATTCCATAGTAATCAAACGAGTCACACATTATTTGCCTTTAGAGCTCAGTATACTGAAGGTCTTTGTGTGTTTTCACTGTAAATTTAGAGCAGAAATTTTATTTTCACCTTATACACCATAATAAAAATGCCATATTAAGATGTAAACAGTATGTAAAACATAAATGACTGATCTTATTCGATAATATATGTTTTCAGGCAGCCATATTACTTGTGTTTTTTAAGTTAAAATGACACATTCTTATTGCACTCAGTCTATTATTGATATTTAAATATATATATATATATATATATATATATATATATATATATATATATATATATATATATATATATATATACATATGGCATTTTCAAATACCTTGAAGAGATATGGATTTACAAGGATTTACTGTAACACTTTTCTGGTATAAAACTGATTTTATTTTGAATGTGTGAACTTCAAGGAGCAGTGTCTCACTTCAGTGCAGTTACATGAGTTCACCACTAGGAGTCCCTTCATCAAAATTGAATTAATTGTGTTAATTAATTAATGAATGAACTTACAATCTAAAATCAACAGTGTTACTTTTAAGTAAAGCATTCAGTGGTATAAATCTGATTTTCTAAAGATATCTGCATCTACAGAAGGAAAAAGTAACGTTTTCAAATTAGATTACACATGAATGAGAAGATTAAAGTTAAAGTGAGACAAATAAAGGCACCGAAAGGGCTCTTTGGAGCCCCACATAACAGGAAATGTTGGCTCTCTAAATGTTAGCACCAAACACTCTCAAAGTAACATTAATAGAGCATTGTAAAATGTAATTTGACCTTAAGCAATGAGACTGTGAAAAGATTGGACAAACAACAATGTTTCTATGTTATATACAGTTTAATTATATGTATAAAATGTCCTCTATTTTGCCAAAAATACCCTCTATGATATCAGATTCCATAGTAATCAAACGAGTCACACATTATTTGCCTTTAGAGCTCAGTATACTGAAGGTCTTTGTGTGTTTTCACTGTAAATTTAGAGCAGAAATTTTATTTTCACCTTATACACCATAATAAAAATGCCATATTAAGATGTAAACAGTATGTAAAACTGATCTTATTAGATAATATATGTTTTCAGGCAGCCATATTACTTGTGTTTTTTAAGTTAAAATGACACATTCTTA